>CAKNXH010000150.1:512243-637852 GCA_932178445.1 Andricus quercusramuli | reverse complement strand
TATATGGTAGAAGGGAGGGAAGAAGGAGGCATGGCAGGAGGAGACCTAGACCTGTCACGGGAAGAAGGCTCGGCAAGAGTAGACCTAACAGGACAATGACGTCTGTCAGGAGGATCAGAAAGTCCAGGATCCGGTACACTAGGGATAGGATCGCCATTTGGTAAACAGTCAAACTCTGAACTCCAATCTGAAACAAGAACCAGAGTATTATATTTTTCCTGAAGAATAAAATTGAAAGCAATTCTTGCATGAGTAGGTACAGGGCTTTTTGCTATAGGCTCAAAGGATCTCATTTCTGCGACTGATGGCGAAGCGGTAAAAAGGTAAAAAACAAAGATGTAATGCAAATTAAATTGCACAAATTCTGACTTGCGTATACTTTGAAGATATACTTAATATTATACATATATTATCCGATTATATTTACCAATTGAATTGAGGATAGCCGTCAATAATAAGACGAAAATATGAAAAATCTTCATCTTTTATAATTACAGGAAAAACTTCTCAATGTATTGATGAAGAATTCGATTAACACTCTAACTAAAGAATATTCTCTCAGTTTCTAAGATTATATCAATTATAGTCGTTATCTCTAATTTTATAAGCGTCAAGCCTATCGTTCTGAAATATTTACATATCATTTCAGTCAGTTTCGAAGAAGAATTTTAGATGTTGAATTCGATGAAGCTGATACATGAAAAATGAATAAAAAATTTGTTCAGAACTGTAACTAAATAATATTTTGGTGCTTCCTTAGATTATATAATATAACCTATAGCTGTTATCTCGTAGATTATCTTCAATTCGTTAGAACTGATACACAATTACATAATCTTTTATGATTCACGAAAATCCGGTTCTTACAAGAAAAACTTATATATAGTGTCCACTATAACAAATATGTATATGAAAATAAAAGCATCATCCTCTAACCTGAAATTACAAACCGAAATTTCGAACAGATTTTCAGACTTCGATAGACGAAGGGATAGAAGAGGCAAATTAGAAGGTGCTTATAGAGAAGAAAAGTGTATACCGTGATTGTGGGAAGAACGTCTGATAGAAGCACACAAAAGAAGGTTGCGAATCACCGGCATTACCGAAGATGAAAGAAATAGACTTGAAAATGATTACAGACACAAAAAAAGGAAAGTGAAACTACTAATCAAGGAGAGTGAATATAAAATCAGAACAGAAGAAGAAGAGAAGAAAATGCAACATGACTTTGAAGGAAGTATGAAACTGTTTGTAAAAATTATGAAGGAAGGTAAAATTACAGAGTTTTACAGCATGAGAAATAGCTAAGGTGAAATTCTGTATGATACAGACGGGACACTCCAGCTAAACGTCATCACAGATCCCTCTTAGTGACATTTGGCTTGACTATGACTATTACAAGCAAAGCAAATGATGAGAAAGATCCAAAACATAATTCAAACTTAATTTTTTCCATTTTGTGACTTGTGCGCTTCTGCTTTCCACCTCGTCACGTGTGAAAGAAATTCTTCTATATGGTTTGGGCATGCTGAGAGAATGAGAGATGAACGACTGATAAAACTACTATATTTAAGTAAGCTAAATGGCAGTTGGTTTGGGTTCTAGTTTATTTTCTGCATTTTTTAAACTCAAATGCAGGTTCGAAGAGAATAGCTTGAAGAAAAGTACCCAAAATTACGAGAAAAACCAATGAACGCTTCAATTAACCTTATTATTAACCCCGTGACTAAGGAATATTCTTTTGCTTTTTAAGATCATATAATATATCCTATCGTCGTTATCTCAAAGATTATAAGCGTTCAGCTTATCCTTCTGAGATATTGACGTATCATCTGAGTCACTTAAAAAAAGTCTAGATCTTGAATTCATCAAAGCTGATATCGCAATAATGCAACATTCTATGGCTTGAGAAAATCCGATTCCAAGCACGGATATAGCGTTACCATTATGACCCATTCGAAAATTGAACAAATTAACATAAATCCTACAAAATATGTTGAGAAATTGGAACGCTGGTGTTCAAACTTTTGCATTTTCTATGAAATGTTTTGGAAAATATTGAGAGATGAGGTGGTTTTGAAACGAAAGCTCCAAATTCTAACGTTAAGGCCTTAATTAAAAAATTCATATTTTATTAACTTTTGGTCCTAGAATATGCAATTGAGGCACTTTTAATATCCTACTTTATGTGCTGAAAGTCATTTGATTTGCATATTCACGATATCATCACCTAAACCAGAAAAAAATAATGAAATCGGTAGCTCTACTTTAATTTGCTCGAGATTTGAAAGTTTTACGAAAAAGCTGTGAGTAACAGCCCGTTCCCTTTTTCCAGGTAATTTGACTGAACCATATTTGAAGATTTCAAAACTTCTTGACAGGTCTCATGCCAAGAACAAAATTTTCTGCCCTGTAATTTTTTTTTTTTTAAGGTGTGGTAGTGTCAGCTTCATTTGTTGTCGATTAGTGGTGAACACAAAATTTCAGCATCATTATAATTGTCAAAACCGTGTGACTTCTTTGTGAAAAAGCATTTTTGAAAAAAATCTATCTCGAAAGAAAGCTTAGAGTTTTTCTTTGAAAATCTTATTGACAAAAAATGAAGATGTACTCTCCAATCCCAATGCTCAAATAATTTCGGTGAAATATTAATTTTTTTCAAAAAAATGGTTACAACAACTCGATAGGGTATGAGAAAGCCTAATGGAAATGCATAATAAATAGTATTTTGTGGCTATTAAATAAGTTAAAAATTGCTAAAACAGATGGTATATTCTAAAAATCCACTCATTGCTCATTTCAACTTTTCAACCGTTTTTATATTAAATTAATTTCTGTCAAAATGAGTTTTTTATAAACAGAGAGTGCCTGAAAAGTCTACGGAAACTGTTCTGCTGGGCGCCATTCTTTTTAACGTCATTAGAAGAGTTAAGAATCGCAAATAAGTGAATATTTGCATTCTCTTTGTAATAAACACATTTAATTGCGGGTTATATATGCGTATTGTCAATATAATTTCACCTTGAGATACTATCATCATTTTGTGACTAAGCATTTTACAGATTAGACTTTTATGAAGTCTCATCGTTTTGTCGTATAGGCGAGCAAATTTGATAAGATTTGTATCACCTACAGTTTCAAAATCTGCCTTAGGAACATATTCACGTTCTTCTTGAAATCTGATGTAGGTACTCTTCGCATGAAATCGCATTGTATCCCTTTATATCCCTTAAAATCCTGAGAACACTATAAAATCTTTATGAATTCATTGAAAAATCGTGGCTTATAGTGAAGTCGTTGATATCAAGATTCAACTCATTTCGGTGTCTGGTAAAAAAGTATATTTCTGTCTTGTTATTCCGTTATTTTTCAATAGCAAATGAAATATATTTACTTTATTTGGATTCGAAAAAGTTTCCTTATTTTCGCGAACTGACGTCATCACAGGATTGACATTACAACTTTCTGAATTTGTTCGAAAAATAAAAAATTCAAATTTTGACGGGCACAGCAAATAATGAAAAATAGAAAATTCCATTTTGCGTTCGAACTATGGAAGATACGACAAAAGATGAATAGACAAAACTAGGCGCACTCAAACTTTTGAGAGAAGTAACAATGAGAATCTACATGCTCAGCAAGCACATTTCAAAGATAAATTAATGGCGTAGGAGAATGTTGTTGATAGATACTATTTTAAAGTTCTTTGAGATTGCGTTATTGTTGCCTAAAGGAGTTTCTTTGATTTCAGCTCGGTTCAATTCATCAACGACGCCACTGTACATGTTTATCTTCAACCTTGTTTTTGAGCCTGTTCCTGAATATATTCCACGGAGTATTGTATTATTATGGTCCAATATTGCGAACACGTCACCATTAGGTGTTGTTAAAACATTTCGCTCTTCGGTTGGCATGGAAACATAGGCATGATTTACTGCTTTAATCAGAATTGATTTATCAGGAGGAAAAGTGCAACATCGAAATTCAAATAATTGATGCGGATTGCTACGTGGAACAAGACGAATATGTTGTAGTTGAAATCCAAGTAGGGTAGAACGCAGGGAAGCAGCATACCTGGCAGGAGGAGACCTTGACCTGCCACGAAGAGGGAGTTCTGCAGGAGGAGACCTGACAGGAGACTCATGCCCATCAGGTGGAGAAGGTCCACAACGAGTAACACCAAGAATAGGGTCACCATTAGGTAAACAGTCAAACTGTAAGCTCAACTCTGCAACAAGAAGCAGATATTGAAATTTTGTTTGAAGTGTTCAATCGTCTATTGTGATTTAAAAATAACTGACAGCATGCGAAGCGGCGATTGCAGAATTTATGGTTAAATTTTTTCTAAGGAAGGAGATAGGGTATGTATAGTATAAGAAATTCAATCATATAATTTGTTTTAAAGTAAAGTAGGTACAGGGCTTGTTGATATAGATACACATGACCTCATTTTTCGATTGATTGTGAATGATGTTCATTAAATGAATAATGTATTCATTATGTTTTTAAATATTATCTCTAGGGTGAGTCGGTGCATGCATTAGGGATGTCTTTAAGAAATATATGTATAAATTCTTTGCATTAGGCTTAAAAAATGTACTCACCAATTGAATTCAATATAACTACAAAGGATAAGACGAGGGTGTATAAATTCCTCATTTTTTATAATAGAAGGAAAAACTTTTTAGTGTATTAATGAGAAATTTGATTAACACTAACTACCGAATATTCTGGTTCTTTCTTAGACTATATAATCATTTCTTGTACTCGTTATCTCAAAGATTATAAGGCGTCCAGCTTGTCCTTCTAAAATATTTATATAGCATTAGAGTCAGTTGAAGAACACGAGTTTAGATCTTAAATTCTTTAAAGCTGATACCAGAATTATACAATATTTTGTTTTATCAAAATCCCGTGCTTGCATGGAAAACATGTATAGTGTATACTATAGAAGCCCATTTGAAACATTCAAAAATTTATATAAATTCTACAAGAGGTGTTGAAAGAAATGGGAAGATGAATTTCATACTTTAACATTCTTCAAGAAGTATTTCAGCAGATTTCAGCAAATATGTTCGGTCTTACGGTCAATCATAAAGTCAAAATAAAAGCATCCTTAATAACATGTAAAAAACATTTATTTCTTTAGAAATCCTCAACATTTCGACCAACACTGCGGGCCTTTTTCAAGAGTCGATACACATATCTGAGTCATAGAGTAATGTGATATTTTATACAACAAAATAGTCATTAATAAAATGTTCAAAAAGAATACAAAGAACGAAAATTTCTTTTAATTGAAGCCTCAAGGATATTTGAGAGGCTCCAATAATTTTTAAAAGTGTCACATAATTGAAACGATATTTACAGACGGACGATACAAAACTGACTGAATCGTCGATACAGCAATGATAATTATCATTGCTGTATCTAAAACTTGGCTCCAGCTTAAATATGATTCGGCGAATATATGCCTGAATAATTACTCATTTTTTAAGGCGAAATAGGGAGTCTCGTAGAAGTGGTGGGGTTTGCGTATATGTGCATGATCAATATTGATCTTACATGCTAGTACTGGAACCACTGTAACGGATACTGGATTTTTTCATCATTGACTTCTTTTAATCTCGTGAACGCCTACATTTTGGGGTTGTGTATAAATAACCACGCAACAGCTTGGCATTTTTCTCGGTGTTCAGAAACGAAAGTAATCGTGAAGACTTGAAGATAAATCCAGAACTCGATGACGATGCGATAAGGAATGTTTGCGAGGTTTACAAAACTGAATATCTCGAGCATTTCAATGTGGAGAAAACTGAACCAGATTTTGAAATGTCGATTGAACTGAAACAACAGCAACCTATTAGTTCTTAGCCCTGCCGATTATCTTCTGCTGATAAAGAAAAATTACAGACAATTTTGTATAGAGTTGTTAACGATGTTTCCAAGATTGGTTTCCAAGAGGTTTCCCTGAATGCATGGAAAAATTCAAAAGTATGTCGCGAACTGTCTCCGATGCATTAAATATTTGCTGTTGAGTGGAAACCCTGAACTTGATCATGTTATGATTCACAACAACGACACGACACCTGGAATTAATTAAAAAAACTTCTTTTTGTTCTTCCTGCGTTTAGAGGTCCATATGTAATGAAAAAATGCGAGATCACGATCGCTAGATTGTTACTGATATTAGATGACTCCAGGTTACTCAAAAACCTTATACTGGAACGTGCGTTGCTAGTCAAATAAAACCTTATATTAACAGAAAAAATCAAATTAAATGCGATGATTTATTATTTTTAAGCGTTCTATTTTTTATGTTCCGCCGGAACGGTTTAATGTCAGGATGGCCGAACTGTAGGAAATCGTTTGTGTTCATAGCTCTCGAAGCTTCTCGAAACAGGATTTCACTAGGAATCGAGAACCTTCTGAAACTTGTTACCAGCAAGATTCATTTTTAAGCTCGTGCTCTCATTATTTCTTGTCTCTCCTTCTCCCCGCGGACTGCAAGATTTACTCTCAAATATCCAGATAATTATGAAATTTAATTTTGCGGCCAAACTCTGCGAGATAAGACAGAAGATGAGAAGACAAAAACTGTGCACATAAAAGAGATTAAAAAATTCGTTAATTATTATTTGTAAACAGGAAAAGTAGATTTTCTTTCAATCGTAAGAAATGAAGTTGGATATAGCAAAATTAAATTTTTCGAAAAACGACAAAAGAGATGAACAAAATGCATAGACAAAAGTTGTTGAACCAAAGAGGATCTGAAAGTTTGTGAGAAACTTCTGTTATAATAATTCATTAGAAACAAAACAATCAACTTTTTTGATAGACGACGCAAGTGACAATAACTTTATATGAAACAAACTTTTTTGCACGAAGTGTATCTAAAAATATTCTTGGAATCACTTTACGCTTAGATGCGTATTTTTGGTTTGAATCCTGAGAGTAACATTAAAAATAAACAAATCGAATTTATGAAAAACGATACAAGTTACAACGAAATGCATAATAACAAGATTGTTTTTTTTATATAATGCGCATTTTCTTTATTATAAAACAAGATCATGAAAATAAGTCCGTTTTAATACCGAAGCATATTATTAATTGTAATAATATATATTTATCGAAATTACATATATTTTCAGGGTAGCTGTAAATAAAATTCAATGCAAAATAAGGAACAAATATTAAAGTCATCATGATAAATAGTTTTGCAGTTAGCAATTTTTGTAATATCTGAAGAAGCAATTCCAGGCCGAGGCACAGAAATAAATGAATCGGTGGATGTTGAAGGGGCAGTAGTCCAAGAAAACTGACTTTTGGAAAAACGAGAAAAACTGTCCCGTTCCGAAAATATTGGCAAATTGCCAATATTTTCTGTCCTTCTAGCATAAGTCCTTATAGCAACGGTCCTTATATCATGAAACGATGCGGCTGCCCATATAGAACCCGAAAATGCAGAAAAACGAAAATCGATAAAAATGGACAACTGTCTCTCTAACATTCACCGATTCAAATGTAATATACATTCGACATAACAGTGTTGAACATAATGTAGACAAGTTTTCATTCTGGACAAAATCAAGTGCAAAGCGCAAGGTACGTGATGAGAATGTGTTCGTTAAAGCGGAATAAGCTTTAACGAAAGAGAGTTCACAATAAGCCAAAATTCGGTTGTCGATGGATTGACCTTCAATTTTGGAAGGTCTGTTCATAAATGTGAAGGACGTACAAAGACCAAGCGCGTAGCGCGATGTAAATAGATGATCGAGCGCGCAGCGCGAGCTCCATCAAACACGCGCAGATATTTTCAACTGAATCAATTGCGTAGAGTACTGTTGTCCAAAGATATAATTCTAAAGTTCTTTGAGATTGCGTTATTGTTACCTAATGGAGTTTCCTTGATTTCAGCTCGGTTCATTGTAATAACCACCCCATTGTACATATTTATTTTCGCCCGTTTTTTAGTATTCGCTCCTGTATATATTCCACGAAGTATTGTATCATTATGGTCCAGTATGGCAAAGATGTCACCAGTGGATGTTGTCAAAACATTTCGCTCTTCGGTTGGCACGGGAGCATAGACATTACGTTCTACTTTCATTTGAATTGGTTTATTCGGAGGGAAAGTGTAACTGCGAACTTCAAATAACCGCCGCGGATCGGTATGTGGAATAAGACGAATAAGTTCTAATGGAAATCGACGTAGGGTAGAACGCAGGGAAGCAGCATATCTGGCAGGAGGAGACCTCGATCTGTCACGAAGAGGAAGCTCTGCAGGAGGAGCCCTGACAGAATACTCCTGCCTGTCAGGTGAAGAATTTCCACAACGCGGAACACTAAGGATAGCGTCTTCATTAGATAAAGATTCTAGCTGTAAGCTCAAGTCTGCAATAAGAAAAAAATAATTATTTTTTCTTGAAGTGTACAATCGTATTTCGTGATTTGAAAATAACTGACAGCAGGCGAGGCGGCGACTGTAGGATTTAGAGTTATATGTTTCGTATGGTAGGAGATAGGGTATGTGTAGTATAAGAAATCAAATTATTGAATTCTTTTTAAGGCAAGTAGGTACAGCACTTGTTGATATAGATACACATGATTTTTTTTCAAATCATTAAGCTTTTGAGGGTAATTTGGAAATATGAACTAAACAAGTTTAGCATTTCATGACTCTGAAAATACTTTAAATGTGCGATAAGGAAAGAAACAAACGCATTCTACACTGACAAATTTAGTCAGGTACGTGTAGCCGGATGACATTTAGCATATTTCAATGATTATATAATAAGTCAGTTGAGGTAACATGTTGATCTGACAGTCGCTTCATAATCAGGGAATAAATCTGATGCAAAATATTATTAGTGACATAAATGTCATGTTAGAGGAAACAAGCTCCTTTTGGAGAAAGAGCATCATTTATATCGCCATCAGTAATACGTACTATGATTATCAGGTCATATTCATATATGCTGTCATGGTTGCTTTATTTAATTTTATTGACATGGCTCCATCACCTTTTATTTAATTTTCAAGTTTTCTACATTGGAAGTATAAATTCTTCATTACTGCTTAAATGGTTCCCACATTTATAGTTTATTTTGACGCTGACTTAGTGAGAGGCAAACATCTCCTGAATACGAAAAAGCCACAGGTGCAATTTTCATGCGGAATACAATATGAAGAATGAAGAAAATGAGAAAATAATAAGATAAGAGTGAAAAGTAGAAAAAAGAATAAAGTAGTAACAGAAAGAAGTAAGAAAGTAAAAACGACACTGGGCGGCTCAAAATGTCATTTGAGGTAATAAAATACGTAGAATTTTCAGAGCCTATTCTACGTCATCATTTGTCAGCGTTTGTCATAAGGACAACCGCCGGATTTCACCGAAGACGGGTACCATTCTACAAAATTGCACCCGCTTCCGGCGAAATCGCGGTAATGCTTCAGCTGTAACCACCTCTTACGACCGTAAAATAGGTGGTTATAGTCAACGTTGGGCTTAACATGACAATCCGGCAAAATTCTCATGCCCGCTGAAGGCACGGAGCGACCCAAGGAAGACCGCCTTCTCCATTTTCCCCGAAAGATGTTTTCTTTGGCTGGTGCCGCACATTCGATAACAAACATGATTAGTTTCTCAAGTCAGTGAGAACTCTGACAGGTTTCGAGTGTGCAACAGAAATGCTGTAAGAGTGGCAGAGGTGGTAACGAAGCACTATTAGTGCCGCATTGTGGCTTCGGATAGACGTAGTTCCCGTATGAGTTGGACAACTAGGTGGTATGTGTCCTAAGTGCTATGGGTGTGCATGACACTCTCTATAGCTGTCATCGAGAACGTCTCAGCTTGAAATGTGGCGACGTTGTGCCTAAGTCAAAATACCACCGTCTTGATATGCCAAAATGAAAGTCTTCGTACTCAAATTCAATTCGTGTGATTTGCGGAAAGCAAAAGTTAGATCATATGACATTGACTGATCCTTCACATTTATGTGAAAGAGAATGTGCATCTTCTTGTCGAGGACCTATTCACTTTAGTTTTTCTCTTGTGCTTTCTTGATCCGGCCCTTCAGGAGTGCGTTGCTAAGATGGATAATGTTTGATGCATTTTGCTCACCTCTGATGTTGAAGTCAAGGCCAAGTGTTTCAGCAGCCTCCTCTGTTGCTTTGTACGGAAATGCTTCTTTGCCCACTTCTTCGTGCTTTCTGACCATTTTAAGAAAAAGGTCTCTTCCATGTGCAACTATATGTGCTGTACCCAGAATAGCTGCGAGATAGGAAATATGGTTTTGCAAAGCAGCCTTCACACGATGTGGATGATCCTTCAAGCTTTCTAACTGAAAGATGGTAATTCCATTAGAAATTGAATCGAAAGTTTTCAAGTAGTCAATCCAGGCCATGGATAGGCAGCGCTCGCACTGGTAGGATGCTGCGTCTTTGCATACGCAGCTTTTGATGAGCTGGTCCTTCCGAGATCCTGCTAAATCCTTTTTGAGCCATTCGACTTCAGATACTTCAGAATAGTTCTTCATGCCTCCCAATACTTTATTTACCTCCTCGGTAGTGAAATTTGGGCATTTCTTCTTAGACGTTTTGAGGACAATGAACAGCTTCTCAAAGATGTTTATGTTTTTTATGTCTTCATTTGGTGGAGGCTGTACTTCGTTGGCTTCTCTCTAAAAAAACCTAGATCTTCTCTGGTTTCGGCAAGTGGTCGACAGTAACTGAAGAATCTTCCCAAATTAGAAATTTTATTTATCTTTTAGACTAACTGGGAAAACTTTGATTTCAGGGGCTATGCTGAAGATACAAATAATATTTTACTTGTCGAAATTTTTGGAGTCTTAGATGCTTCTGGTGACATTCCACTTCTTTCTTAACGCAAATTTTCAGAAAATCAAATACTTGTTGTGAAGCAACACAAATAGTTAAAACTGAACACAATATAATGCGTAGACAGTACTTCAAAATATTGTATCCAGAAGGCTGCATAGACTGTAGGTGGGTGAAAAACTTAAAAAATCTATTTTTCTTCATGAAAAGTGTAAGAGCTCGAAAAATAATCAACGAATCAAACATTATTTGTATGCTCCGTGTAAGAAAAAGAATGATTATGATAACAAATTGACGCACACAGCGAATATCGTATTTCTCGCTCCGCAGAAATTCTTATTCCACGAGGAAACTTTTTTTATGATTACTCAGAAATCACGTAATATATATTCGCTTCCTTGATTTATATTTGAAGACTATGATTTGTAAAATTTGAATATGATGATTCCTCTGCAAAAATCCTGTACTTTGAAGCTACACATTTTTTCAATCGTCCAAGAAAACAACTTCTCTAAATGTCGTAGAACTAGTTTCTGCACAGATATTGCAAAAAAACGTCTACTGCGGTGTCATTTTTAAAAATTGGAAATGCACATTTTAATCTTGTTTTACAGTATAAGGTTTTTCTTCGTAAATGTAATCATTCTTATCATATGAATTGAAAAACATTGCAATTTTTTACATTCTCATCAGGGAAGGTATTATATTTTTCGGAAAAACAACTCGAGGTACGAAAAAAATAATAAAAAACAGTTATTTGCCCAAAAAAGATCTACAAATTTTATACAATCACTTTTTGTTTAATCGTGAAAAATATAATTGCAATAAAAAATAAGAATCTTTGGAAAAACAACGCATGGGTCGAAAAACAATTAATAGACAAACTTTGTTCACCCAAACAAGATCTACAAACCCATCATTAATCATTTTTTCATGCGAAGCGTAGTCTTTCTTTCAATTTTAAAAAATAACATTAAAAGTAGAATAAATTTCATTTGTGGAAAAACAAGACAAGGTTAAAAACAAAACTAATAAGCGGAAGATGTTCATTCAAAAAGATGTGGAAATATGTTGTAATTATGTTTGGATAGAATGCGTATTTTTTATTC
This sequence comes from Andricus quercusramuli, assembly GCA_932178445.1. Lineage (NCBI taxonomy): Eukaryota > Metazoa > Arthropoda > Insecta > Hymenoptera > Cynipidae > Andricus > Andricus quercusramuli. The sequence goes on along the minus strand of CAKNXH010000150.1, from coordinate 625,901 downwards.
AAATCCTAGAAAAAGTAATTGGAAATAAACAAAGTTTTTTGAAAAACTAAACAGTGTGCAATAAAATGTTGAATGACAACATTGTTTTTTTTTTATAGGATTCTTTTTTTTTCACATAAAAATAGGATATTCTATTCACTTTTTTTGCAATCTGAAATTAAGCATGTATTCATTATGATTTTAATATTATCTCTAAGACGAGTCAATACATGCATCAGAGATGCCTTCAAGAAATATAGGTATGAATTAGATTCAGGTTCTGCATTTTTGTCAGCTGGGAAAAATGTACTTGCCAATTGAATTGAGTATAACCGCGAAGCATAAGGCGAGAGTATAAAAGATCCTCATGTTTTCTAACAACAGCAAAAACTTCTTGATGAATTAATTGAGAATTTGATTGAAACTGTATATAAAGAATATTCTGGTGCTATCTCACACTGTATAACCATATCTTCCACTCATTATCTCAAAGATTATAATCGTCAAGCTTGTCCTCCTAAGATATTTACATACACTATAAAAAATTTGTGTTGGAAATTTCCATTAGATGTATTTAATGCTTATTTCCGAAACGGTAACACTGTAAAAAATGATACGTTTTTTTCAAAAAGTTCGTTATAGGTAGCAAATAATATATATTTCCAAAGTCCATGTCTCATGAGTTTAACAAAGAATCCTTAAAAACTAAAAATATTATATTTTAAATTCATCAATTTTGAACCGTCAAAACAATTACACGAATTTGAGCTGTTATTATTTTCAGGAAATAACCAAACTCGGCCTACTATTTACTCATTAAACTAATTTTAATTAAATGTATACTTATGGTGAACCATTATAACAGATGTCTTCAGGATAACTGAGACTGATGTGATTACAAACTGCTTGTAACATTTTGATCCCACGTCGGATCGCAAGCAAATATTATATTATATGCTTCACATTCAAAGAAAATTTCAATCAATGATGTGGAGGAATGTTGTTTACAATGACTAGCTTAAAATTCTTAGAAATTACGCGCTCGCTGCCTAAGGGTGTTTCCTTCCTTTCATTTCCGTTCATCTGCTCAACCGCTCCGCTGTACATATTTATTTTCGCTCGCTTTTTCTTGTTCGTTCCTGTATATATTCCACGAAGCACTGTATTATTACGTTCCAATACTGCAACGATGTCACCAGTCGATGTTGTTAAAACATTTCGCTCTCCGGCTGGCATGGGTGCAGGAGCATTACCTTCTCCTTTTATTCTGATTGGTTTATCCGTAGGAAAAGTGTAACGGTGAACTTCGAATAGCTGATGTGGATTCCGGTGAGGAATAAGCCGGACAAGTTTAAGTGGATATCCAAGTAAGGTAGAAGGAAGAGAAGAAGCATGTCTGGCATGAGGAGATCTCGACCTGACACGAAGAGGAGGTTCGGCCGGAAGAATCCTGACAGGAGTATAATCTCTTTTCGGAGAAGCAGAAGGTCCATAACGAGGAAAACCAGGGATAGGTTCACCATTGGGTAGGCAGTCGAACTCTAAACTCCACTCTGCAATTAGAAACGAAGTATTAAATCTTCCCTATAGAATACAATTGAAATATGAATGATATTCTGTCAAGTATAGCGTTCTTTGATCTTTTACAAAATATTATTTCGTTCTCCTGAACAATTCCGATTTTTGTGGTTATCTAGTAATGTACTGCAACCGTTCAAATGACCTTGAAAGCAGATCAAGATCATCCAAAGGAAGAGTCAAATGATTGCTGGAGCAAAATGTTCGGTAACATAAATCATCCTGTTGTTTTTAATTTGCAAGGACGTTTGGTACTCGATTCGGACTAAGAAAGTCTTCAACTTAATTTCCTCTTCAACTTTCACCCAAAGTATTTTCTGAGTTCAAAATCGGTGCGACTTCCGTTACGATAGGTACAGTGCTTGGTTATCATTTTTTATCACACAAATTCTGGATTAGCCCGAAATTAATCCAAATAAAATTCTTACTCATTTCTCTAGTGCCTGAGACAGTACTTCACTCGACATACTTTGTGCAGTTCTGATTTTAAAGTGTGCAGTTCTGTATTGAAAAGTGTTTATTATACAATTTCTTGTTGGAAAATACTTCCGCGGGAAGCAGAATATTAATAAGTACTGTGGTTTGGATAATGCCAAACCCGGAAAGTCACATTGTGACAAGACACATTGCGACATCTCTTATTCAAAGACAATTTGGAGTCCACAAAAAGTCAGGAAAAAGTAGTGGGGTGACTTAAATTATTTCACTGACTAATTGAAGAGGTGCCATTCCGCCACACATGGGACGTTAGAAAGGGGTAGGGGTCTAAACATTTTTGCTGATTTTTCTTTGGACTGCATATTTTTAGAAATAAGAGTTACCGCAGTGTACCTTGCCTTGCTATAAATATCACTTGCCGCAATATGACTTGTCACAAATTTGTCTTGCTGCAATGTGACATTCCTCAGTGTGACTTGCAGCAAATATACGCTGCCACTTTGTGACTTGTCGCAAATGGAAGATCCTAATGCAAAACCAACTTCACTTAATGTCATAGATTTATCATAAGATCATATTTACCAATTGAATTGAAGATGGTCACCAAGGATAAGACACAAGTATCAAAAATCCTCATCGTTTCTAATAACAGGAAAATTTTCTGAATGTATTGATGAAGAATTTCATGAACACTTTAATTAGCGAATATTCTAGTGCTATCTCAGACTATACAATCATATTTTCTACTTGTTCTTTCAAGATAAGAAGCGTCAAGCTTGCCCTCCTGAGATATTTACATATAATTAGGGTGGATTTCAAGAAATAAGTCTAGACCATAAATTCATTAAAGCTGATATTATAATTACGTAATTTTTTATGTTTCAGAAAAATTCGGGGCTCACATAAAAAATGTTTATAGTGTAAAATGTATATGACGTGTACATAAAATTTAACTTAAAGTGAAATGTCTCATAAAATGTACTAAATGTTTATTATGGCCCATTTGAAGTTCTAAAAAATTAATACAAATTCTACAAAATATGTTGAAAGAATGCTAAAGATTGCTTCCATACGTTTGCGTTTTTAATCAAATGTCCTAGAAAAAACTCAGAGATAATATATGAATATATCAAAGGTATTTTTCATTTCTGAGCTGGATTTTAGAGTAAAAGTTTCTACACAGGACATTCGCAGAGACCCTCAGCAGCGCGAAATCGTCTCGTAACAGGCTCGTCGGCCTTTGACATCTTAGAAGGAAAGGCCTCCTCTGCGAAATTCAAATTTCGACAAGACCATTTTTAATCGATAGAGAAATTCGAAAATAAACGAGAGTACTTCCGGCGTTTTTCCCATTCGGCCGTAGTATTTTTTTTTGTATGAATTTTTAAATTAGTAGCAATAGTAGGGGAAATATCGTCGTCAAACACACTATCTACTTACTGCACAATTAACGGCACTGGCAGTTGCAGAACTTTCGTCTTCCATTTTCCGCTACAATTTTGTCTGATCCTTCACGTTCAAAAACTAGAGGAGCACTGTTAACTTCGCTGCAGCGGTTGTTGAAAGTGTATCGCACGAACCCGTGGTCGCTCGGGCGGCTCGCCGACCCGAAACTTTGAAAATTCATTTTTTAAAAACTACGGCCCAATGGGAAAAACTCCGGGAGTACTTTCATTTATTTTCAATTCTCTAGCGATTAAAAGTGGTCTCGTCGAAATTTGAATTTCGTAGAGGAGGCCTTCCCCTTGTTAGTTCGGCATGGTTGGATCTCGTTTTTCTTTCTCAGGTCTTCGCACCAGAGCTGCCTATCAAAAGTTGAAGGACCTTATAGTCCCCGGGAGATGGTCTTCTCAGGGTGCTCTCTACTTCCCATCACAGAAGTAGCACTGTGGTATGCTAGGGCAATCCGAAGCCCTGTGCCCCTTTTTGCCGCCTCTTCAACAGCAATCCCTCTCATCAGGAGATTCGCAATTTGCCGCAACGTGGCCGTAGCCATGAGCGACAACTCTTGTAATATCCGTCTACATATTGACTCGGCAGGACACCCACCCCACCTGCCTTGAAGACTTGATTTTACGACCAGGATTTATCTAAATTTTCAGGCCCTTAAGGACCTCGGGGTAAGTTTACCCCTCCTCCGCGCCAGTTTTATCAGAACCGCTTCGAGTAGCGCGCCCTCATTCCTCAAACAGGTGCGGCGCTTCGTCAGCTTCTTTCTCCGCCTGAGACCTCTTGTGAGCCCTGCCCTGCAAGCCTACCACCGTTTTAGTTTCTCTTACCTTCTCGCTAAAAAACTCATCACTACGGTATTTGATACTGTCAAACCAGCCTTATGTCGAACTGGCGTTTCTCCGCACATCCTAGATGACATCAAATGTAGCATCTATCCTTTCAGTGACTGGCTTGTAAATACTTTTTTTTGCACCGTAGAAATCCTCTATTTTTTAAGTATCCTCTCTAGCTCCTGAACCAGGATGACCTTCTCTTCCATCGTCTCCTTTGCAAAAAGCTTATGGATTCTCGCATGACTTCTGAGACTGGTCTCGAATACTGGGTAATTTCTCGCATAAAGTTCGTTCTCGATCTTGATTTTTGATCTCGATGCTTTGTCTTCTGAACAGCTAGGGAAATGTACGGCCCGCCCTTGGAGAGACCCGCAAACGAGGGTAAGTCCTCAATACTCTAGCAGGCGACCTGGTGTCCAAGACATATCGTATGTAACACCACGCCCTGGTGCCAAGCGCAGCATTTGGAGCTTTCGTTGACGCCCTGGCTTAGGGATTTTTCCATGGTAACCATCCCTGCCATACCTGGATCATTGTCCGCGACTGCGTATTGAGTAACGCAATCGTATTCAGCAAAAAAGCTCGATAATGGACTCTTTATCCGCAACCCAAGTACGTGCCCGGTGGCCTTGTCGAAGGCCCCAGCCGAGCAAGTGATCTGATAAGAGTATCAGGTCTGATATGACATATTATGCAGTTCAGTTGGACCTTATCAACGAATGAGGAGCGAGCTTCAGCGACCAAGTATACGTGTCTCAAATTTTAAGATAGTGTGTGCTTTCTGGCGACACACTTTCGCTCCCACATTAGGTAATTCCCCGTCGAGTTTTAAAATTCTGAATTATTTCTCCGCAACATCTATTCACAGAATCAAACTAACAAAACAATATCTCTCTGAAAATTGTGGTTACGTGACTTGTAACACAAGTAACAGAAAGCTGAAGACTTACAAAACCCAGCAAAAATTTGTTCTGGAAAATTCGTAACCAAATGGTAATAACAGAACACCTTTTCTAACAACAAAAGTCACCCTTTCCGGTTCCCCTCGGAATTTTGGTTACACAATTCGTAACAAAACTCACGCAAAATCTCAACAAGATAACACATTTAATAATAAAGGAAGATACTTTTTCTGGATCCTCTTAGAATTTTTGTTGAATAACTTGTAGCAAGAGTAAGAAAAAAAAAAAAAAAAATTGAGAAACACACTAAATTTTGTTTTCTTGAAAATTTGCTAATCAGATCGAAATAACACAACACTTTTTATAACAACAGAAGTCACACTTTTCGATTCTTTGCAGAGCTTCTGTTTCATACATTTCAACAAAAGTACCAAAAAAGCGGAATACTTATGAGGCGAAAAATCTCAAAACATGCGAACAGACTGTTATATACCTTGTTATAAAACTAACAAAAAAATTCAACACTCGCGAAACCCAGAACATATTTTTCATTTGAATTTTGTTACAAACAATTGAGATTGATAACACATTTTTCATTAACGAGGGGCACCCCATTTGATTTCTTTCAGAATTTATGTTGCGCACCTTGTAACAAAACATCGACAAATTTGGTTAAATACTTACTCATCTTATTGCAAATTCGTTATTTTCGGTAAAAAATTATTCTTGATCTAAAACTCAACTAATTGTTAGAAAGTTGAATAACTTGTTGGAAAGACACTTTCTACAGTTAATGATCTATTTATTTAATTGGAAATTAACTTTTTTGGTTGGAAATTCAGCTTTTTGTGATAAATTTGGCTTTTCGGTAATTTGGTAATTTTTTGGTAAGAAAATCATATTTTCAAGTAGTTGATCCAACTGTCTTGTAGGGAAGTCTGCCTTTTTGGCTTGAACATTAAACGATAGAGTTGAAACTTTTTTTCTCTAGAATGAAAAATCTTTTTCATTAAAGAAGGTATTTATTTTTGTATGAATTTCATCTTTTTGGATAAGAGGTGCAACTGTTTTATTGAAAAATAATATGTTTTCAACTATTTATTACCTCTTTCAGAATTTATCTTTTTTTGTCAAAATATCTATTATTCTATCCTTCATTGTAAAATACTGAAAACTGAAGTTTCAAGTTATATTGTTCTTATATATGTATTCTCTACGATGCCTGTGATTGGCCAAAGCACCACTGGCGGGGTCTGGTCAAACTTGATTGGCCAATCAAGTTTTTTTTTAACAACGCGGGAGGACGGTAAGCCAAATCGGATTGGTATTAAATCCATTGTCCCTATTGATGTTTGAGGGTATTTTAAGATTACGATTGCTTCTCTATCTTTTTTGCAAAAATATCGTACGTTTTTGCGATGATGGTTGTTTTGTCAAATAAGATGCTATGTCCTGTTTCGATATGATGCTCAGCTAGTGCTGATTGCGTGAAATGTCTTAGCCAGACTTTACTCTCATGTTCCTTCAAGGGTTGGCTCACAGCTCTCCCGGTTTCTCTAATATAGACTTTGCCACGAGAACAAGGGATTTTCTATACTCCCAGAACACTGTAAGGTTCCTTTTTATCTTTAGGGTTGTTTAGAAGTTGTCCTATTTTCGCAGGTGGCTTAAATATAGTTTCGATGTTGAGTTTGTTGAGAATTCTTCCTATTTGTACTGTGATACCTTGAATGTAGAGTAGGATGGTGGTCGTTTTTCCCTCTCTTTCTTTAGTAGGGTGTTGACTTGTAGAGTGTGTAGACGTTCATCACTTGGTCGTTGCATTCTGCGTTAGTTTGAATGTCATGACGGTCATGTCTGAGCTAAGATTTTCATATTGTCATACGAACTAATAATTTTATTTTGAAACAATAATACATGCTATAAAATGAAAGAAAATTGAAATTAGGTAAATATTATTGTGATTAATTTGCTCACTACTATTTTTTCAGACCAAATGGCGCTGAGCGACAAAGTTGTTTTGACAGGTGATCAGCTGAAGGGAAATTCAGTCCAACACTCCACGAATCTCGAAATGAGCCAAAGTCGGTCTCAAAATGATGAACTTTCCCTAGATGTGCACCTATTTTTAAGGGTGCATTACTTTGGGTGGCTGATTATAACTGATGTTTTGAGGTATTTTTCAAGTACTTTCCAAATCAGGCAGACAACATACAAAGTCTTATTTTGATGACAAACTCTATCCACTCTTAAACAAATTTCAAAAGTCAAAAAATTTGAGAATATTATTAGAAATTCTCTTCGCTTCCCACAAATAATGCTTTACTTCCAGTATCTGTTTGAAAATATTTTTTGGTTGTTTTGCGATCACAGAAGATAACAGAGAAGGTCTTATTCTGACAAGTCTTACCTATTCTTAAAAATAGGCTTAACGTTATCGAAGTTAGAAATTATTTACACTTCCTATAATCTTTGGAAAATAATAAATTACTTCCGGTGGCAAAATTGGAATTGATTTTTTGAAACTTTTTTGGGTATATTTTTGATCAGGGAAGAATAAAAAAGAAGCAACACATTCTAGAGTTTATTATTACTGACAATGAAGACGCATTATTTTCAGAAAGCAAAAAGTTTCAATTTTCTGATAATCATAAGAATCGTGAATAGTTTCCAACTTTGGTGACATTCGGCCTCTTTTTCGAAGTAGACAAGAGTTTTTCGTCGAAATAAGACTTTTTCTGCTGTCTTCCCTGTTTGAGAAAATTACTTGGAATACTTTTGGAACATTGCTTCCAATTATGCCACCGTGAGTGATGCATTATTTTTTCAAATCGAGGAGTTTTAGTAATCAGCAACAATAATTCTAATTAGGCGTCAAAATGAAGCCTTACCTGTTTGATTTCTGGAACGGAAAAACTACTACGATAAGAGTTCTATGTTTTGAAAACAATTTCATCCTCAAGGTTGTCTAATAATGTAGGTATTAATTTTAAGTCACTGAGGGTGGCCCTGCTGGCCCGGGGAACCAAGAAAGGACCAAGTGTTTTTTGTGTTGAATAATTGCATATTGATAGATTTATATTTAAACAATTTGAAACTGAATTTTTTAAAATAGAAAACCTTAAATCGCCAGAATTTCAGAATGCTACAGTTCAACTTTGAACATTATAATTCCAATTATTTTATTTTTAAAATGTTTGACGATTTTGAATTTGAATAATTCAACTTAACAGGATTTAGGTACAAAAAACTTTTCATTTTCACAATTCTAATTTCAAAACAAGTCTCTGGCTATTCGTAACAAAATTTCGGTACAATTAGTCATATTTTTTTGGTACATGTACTCACTTCCTTAAATGAGACGAAAGAAATATCAGTATTCAATTTTTTCCCCCAATTGGAAGAACTTCTACAAAATTTGAGTTGAGTTGAAGGCTTGTAAATTTCACGTTATTAACATTTTTATTGATTTTAGAACTGAGAAATTTTTGTTTTCAATATTTCATGAATCGGAATTTGGACTGCTTGATTTATATAAGTTTTGATTTAAAAATTGTGCAGCTTAATGGAGTTTAAATTGAAATTATCTAATTCGAACGTGTCAAAATCTTTAATTTTCACGCATTAATTATTATGCGGTTGAATTAAAAACTTCAGAATAAAAAATCATGCATACTTCGATGGTGAAAGTTTGAAATTCAAGTGAATATCACACGAAACTAAATCTTATTTAATTTATTCAATTAAAATTTACATTGCTTTGCATTATTTTATGATATACTGGTATGAAGGTAATACAATCCTCAATTATATCAATTATTGCCTATCAGAATTTTCAATTTTGGAATTGAGATTTCGCATAACACTTTCGTATTTTTTATAGCTTCGTTTTGTTATAAATTCTTAAATAACTGTAAACTTTACCCAAATGCAGTCATGTCTTCTATGTACCGAACTAATTGGTGAATTTCATTGCTTAGATTTTTTCCATATATTATAATTGACCACCAAGGCCGAAATTGAATTTAAGAAAAAAATCAAAACGGATGATAACTGAAGTCTGTATACTTTAATGAACAACAGGTACTGCATTCGCACGGTAATAATTCGCTTGATTCAGCATCACTCGCACCCAATCTTCGGCCATACGATGAGCCCAAACCCTAGCTCCCATTGAATAATGCTCAGCGGAAAAAGCAACAGATGCATCGTATTTTAATAAGATAGGATCCAGGAGTTGAATCAAGACAACGTCTTCCACAAGGTTCTCGTATGAAATTCGTACACGATGAGGTTCCGGCTCTTCTGTAGATCTCGTATGCGATGTAACACCATAATCATGCTCCATGAAGCGAGGGCGCGTTATGACGAAATAAGGATGTATTGCATACCCAGGGCCGGTATGCTCACCATTGCCTGTTATCTGGACTGCGGTTGGATAATCAAAATGTGTTCGACGTAGATTTTGTGATAGAAGGGCATGCAAATCAGGTAACTGCATAAGTATCCACTCTTCTACTGCATGACTAGCCCATGGACGAATTGAGGCTGGAAAATGTTCGAAGGCATCGGGCATAGGGACATCCAGCAGGAGAGGATCTTTAAGTAGAATCACGACATATTGTTCAGTATCGTCTGGGCGACAATTTTGTACTCGTTGAGGCACATAAGTTCTTGCATGTTTCAGATACATTGAAACACCATAGTCGAGATCGTCACCTAAATGTATACGGTGCGTCACGACGAGATACGGATGTATTGCATAGCCTAAGCCAACAGTATCACCATTCCTTGTTATCTTGACTAAGGTGGGGTGAATCAGATCCACTCCACGTAGATTATGTGCTAGCAATGGTGGCAAATCATGTAATGGTGCATTTCTGGGTGGAGCGTTCATTCTCTTCTGACGATTGTGAGGAGCTGATGATGCTTCTGCAAGAATGATACAAATTATGTAATTCATTAATATTACATGAAGGAAAGCCTGCTGAAAATTGCAACGTCATTAAGTGCGTAGGATACTACCAGCCCCCTGCAACGACAATGGTTCACTAGTACGGTCAAGTGACGCGTGGAGCGCAGATTGCGCTGGAAGTCTTTCCAGCCTGTTTTTACATGGCAAGCATCGGAAAGATTAGTGAATAATTTATTTGATCGACATTTTTCGAAATGACAATCGGTTTTCTGTGTTACTAATCAAAGTTTAAAAATTAAAAAGTATTATCATTATAAAATTTGGCAACAAAATAACTAAAATGGGTGGAACGAGGTGAATTTCCTCTGGATGAAAGTCAAGTAATGACCGTTATAACAGCTGTTCCGAGATATTTTGAACGTGCAATGATGTTACTTTCCTAACTTTGCACGTGCACATATGTCACCTGCCCAACAGTGCACGTTCACATATGTCACTTGCCCAACTGTGAACGTGCACGGATGCCACTTGCCCAACTGTGCACGTGCACATATGTCACTTGTCCAACTGTGCACGTGCACAGATGTCACTTGCCTAACTGTGCACGTGCACAAATGTCACTTGTCTAACTGTGCACGTGCACAGATGCCACTTTCCCAATTGTGCATATGCATAAAAGTCACTTGCCCAAATTTGCATGTGCACATATGTCACTTGCCCAAATGTGCACGTGCACATATGTCACTTGCCCAATAGTGACCAAGCACAGATGTCACTTACCCAACTGTGCACGTTCACATATGTCACTTGCCCAACTGTGAACGTGCATAGATGTCACTTGCCTAACTGTGCACGTGCACAGATGCAACTTGCCCAACTGTGCACGTGCACAAAAGTCAATTGCCCAAATGTGTACGTGCACAGATGTCACTTGCCCAACTGTGCATGCGCACATATGTCACTTACCCAAATGTGCACGTGCACATATGTCACTTGCCTAACTATGAACATGCACAGATGCCACTTTCCCAACTGTGCACTGTGAGAGTGTAAAGAATTCAGAGAATTTAAGGGATTCATCATATTAGAGGCATTCAGCAAATCCAAAAAATTCAACGAACTCAAGGAATTCAGAGAATTCAAGAAATTCGAAGAATTCAAGGAATTCACAAAATTCGAAGAATTCACAAAATTCGAGGTATTCAGAGAATTCAAGGGATTTAGAGAATTGAAGTGATTCAGAGAATGCAAGACATTCAGTAAATTGGAGGCATTCAGTGAATTCAAGGAATTCAGCAAACTCAAGGAATTAGAAGAATTCAAGGAATTCAGATAATTCAACAAATTTAAAGAATTCAACACATCCAATGAATTCAAGGAATTCAGGAAATTCAGAGAGTTTGAGGAATTCAGAGAATTCCTTGAATTGAAAGAATTTAAGGAATTCAGAGAATTTAATGTATTCAAAGAATGTAAGGTATTCAGAGAATTCAAGGGATTCAGAGAATTCGAGGAATTCAGAGAGAACAAGGTATTCAGCAAATTGAAGGCATTCAGCTAATTCAAAGAATTCAATGAATTCAGGGAATTTAGACAATTCAGGGAATTGAGAGTATTGAGGAAATCCAGAGTATTCAAGGAATTCAGAGAATTTCTTGAATCCAGAGAACTTGAGGGATTTAGCATATTAAAGACATTCAGCGAATCCAAGAAATTCAACGAACTCAAGGAATTCAGGGAATTCAGAGAGAACAAGGCATTCAGCAAATTGAAGGCATTCAGCGAATTCAAGGAATTCAACGAAGTCAAAGAATTCAGGCAATTCAGATAATTCAAAGGATTTAACGAATTTAGGAAATTGAGAATTGGGGAATTCAGAAAACTCAAGGAATTAAAATAATTCAAAGAATTCAGAGAATTCAAAAAATTTAAGGAATACAACAAATTCAACGAATTTGCGGAATTCAGGAAATCCAGAGAGTTCTGGGAATGCAGATAATTCCTTGTGTTCAAAGAATTTAAGGAATTCACAGATTTTGATGGATTCAAAGAATATAAGGAATTTCACGAATTCAAGGAATTCAGGGAATTCAACAAAATTAACGAATTTAGGGAATTCAGAGAATTCAGAGAATTTAACGAGTTCAAGGAATTCAGGGAAATCGAAGAATTCAGAGAGTGTAAGGAATTCAGAGAATTTCTCGAATTTAGAAAATTTAAGGGATTCAGCATATTAAAGGCATTCAGCCAATCCAAGAAATTGAACGAACTCAAGGAACTCAGCGAATTCAGAGAATTTAAGGAATTCGTGAAATTCGAGAAATTCAGAGAATTCAAGGATTTTAGAAAATTAAAGAGATTCAGAGAATTCAGGTGATTCAGAGAATGCAAGGCATTCAGCAAATTGAAGGAATTCAGCGAAGTCGAGGAATTTAGCAGACTCAAGGGATTGAAAGAATTCAAGGAATTCAGAGAATTCAAAGAATTCAAAGAATTCAGAGAATTCAGAAAATTTAACGAATTCAACAAATGTAACGAATTCTAGGAATTCAGGGAATTCAGAGAATTCCTTGAATTGAAAGAATTTAAGGAATTCACAGAATTTAAAGGATTCAAAGAATGTAAGGTGTTCAGAGAATTCAAGGAATTCAGAGAAAGCGAGGCATTCATAAAATTGAAGGCATTCAGCGAATTCAAGGAATTCAACGAACTCGAAGAATTCAGGGAATTTAGAAAGTTTAACGAATTTAACGAATTCGAGGCATTCAGAGAATTCAGAGTATTCAAGGAATTCAGAAATTCAAGGAATTTTGATCATTCAAGAAATTCAGAAAGTTCAAGGAATTTGCGCTCAGCAAAGTGAAGGCATTCAGCGAATTTAAGGAATTCACTGAATTCAAGGAATTCATAGATTTTAAGAAAGTTTGAGAATTAAGAAAATGTATGGAATTCAAAGAATTCCAGGCATTCTAAGAATTCTATGAATATAAAGAATTTAAAATCCTGAAAATTCCAAGAATGAGTTTAATTCCTGGAATTTTCATAATAAGTTGAATTCTCTGAATTCTTTGAACTCTCAGAATTCTTTCAATTCTCTCAATTCCTTAAATTCCCAGAATTCACTTAATGCCTGGAATCCACTGAATGCCTTGAATTTGCTGAATGCCTCGAATTCTCTGTATTCCTTCAATTCTGTGAATTTTCCGAATTACATGGATTTCCCGCATTCTACGAATTCACGGGAATCTATGAATTCCTTGAATTCTATGAACTCGCCAAAAGTGAGTGTGTGTAAAGTGCCATTGAGTAGGGTCCGCCTAGTCCTTCACGTTTTTGCGTCAACCTCAGGCTCACGGGATTTTCAAAATTTTGCACATGTCAACATTCTTTCTCCAATTTAATATTTAGAATTACAACTTTGTTGTCTATAGTCTCAGAAAGTTTATCATCTAACAATCAAACTTTGGGCTTCAAAATATTAATTATCAACTAGAAAATATCGATTGCAACTAATTCTTATAGATTTATGAATCCTACCTTTGGAGTGATGCGTACGGTTTTGATATTTGGAACCAATTATGAATTTTGGTACGAAAAAGCACTCAAAACTAGGCCAATTTATGTGAGATGATAAATAGAGAGAATTAGTCAGGTTTTAATTGTTTTCGTCCAACTTAAACTCTGGAATCCGTCAAACTTTAAACATTTTTGACCTATAATTGACCCGTGCTTGAGCAAGGGAACTTTTCTTAACGCAGGAAATATTACTTCATTTTTGCACTTGTGAAGTTTATTTATAGATACTGTAAGAATAGCTTATAAGGGTTGAATTTAAAAAGTATTTAGCAGATAATTTTCGAGAAAATCATGATAGATGCAGTCAGATAATCCAATATTAACGATTCTATCGCAAATTTCCAAAAAGGCGTCCTCCCAGATGAAATACACTTGAAAGTTTATGGGCTTTGAACAACCCCTAAGAATCAATTGATTTCAAAATAAAAAAAAATACGTGTTTACTTTTTTTGTATTCGAAAAAATATGAGAGATGAGAGCAAGAAAATTTGAAGAAAAGAAATGTTTATCACCCGAATAAATAAACTTTTAGATCTCGCTATCCAAAGACGAAAACAAATTTGTAACCTGTTATTATACATCGTCACATAAACAGCAGTAAAACTTCGATAAAAATTTTTGAAAAAATAGTACATTGTGTAACGAGAGCATGAAAGAGGCTATTTTGACGAGTCAGAATAGCCGTATGCCCTTGACACACACTATACTGTATGTGTATGTGTAGCGTACGTAAAACGTTTAAAAGAAGACTTGCAGAATATTTTTTTTATCTATCAGAAATAACAAAGCGAGATAGGGAAAAATTTCTGAAGTAAGGATTTTAGCTTTTTATTTTAATGTAATGCAGGAAATAAATATATATTTGAAAGCATCTGTCAAAAATCAAGCGCGTAGCGTATGTTTCATGATGAGAATGTGTACCATATGTGGCTAATCATTAACTATACATGGCTAGTATATACATAACTAGAAACTGAAATTTCCCTGCTGTGTGTGTGAAAACCTGGGAATTATTCCTACATGGAATACCACATAGGATTCTGATTTTTATTTTAATGAATCTTTTTTTGAAATAATACTTTTATACCAGACAATCATGAAAAATAAGGAAGACTACACAACAGTAGATGTTACAGGAAACTGCAGCAATTTCCCCGCATAGGTTCCTATACCCTTTCGTGACGCAATTCGTCATTACGGTTTTATATAGGAATCCTGCGGATTCAAGCAAGGATGTCCATTCGGGTCCCCATACAAGTACCTACATAAAGCTCCATGTGGTAATTTGCAGACATGGAATTTGTCCATATCTGGATCTATATGTAAATTGACATGAATTCCTATATAAAGGTGAATGGCCAAATTGGGACAAGAAATAGTATAGGAATCTATGTGCAATCCCATATAGAAACACATTTGGAAACCTACACAGGAAGCCATATGGAATCCTATACGTATCGTAGTAGATACGTGACACGTGTCACGTCAGAACCTCCCAAGCACCAAAAATTTAGGAAATCTCTCTCTTATTGGTCTTATGTTTATCGCTGGGTCCTAGATCCTATCATTGTAAAATCATTTGGTTCATTTCGGATTAGAATTGTTTGGCCATATGTTACCTATTCTGATGACGTGGCATGTGAGAGGTACTCTTCAGAGTTTTTTCACACATGGATGGGTACAATTTTAAATAGGGCAAGTGAAGATTGATTTATTTTTCGCGAAACACAAATATTATTATTTCACTTACCTAAATTATCATCAAATGCAACTACCATTTCCTGCGACAAAAGCGCACAAAGTATTAGGAAACTGACATTGAATATCGCTCGCATTTTTAAAACAATCTCTGTCATCATGGAATGAAACTGATGATGACGGGAAAGATAATGCTTCTTATATAAAGAAAGCTTGTTTGCGCTAACATACATTTCTGTGACTAGGTGAGTTTACATTGTGACATCACTTACATGACGCACAGACTGAGATTGTATGCATAATGATTTGAAATAATGACACACTTCATGAATTTTAGCGGTGATATTCTGAATTTTTATATTCTATATATGAAAAAAAAGGTTTTACGTCGTTTTCCGTGAGTATGTCTTCGCTATTGCTGTTGTTGTTGTTGTTGCCTGTGTTCCGAATAACTTTTCAAAGCCTTACCAGATTCGGCTGTGCCTTGGCACACGTTTTCAGGGACAAAAAAAAAGATCGAGCTCGTTAACCAGCATTTTTGTTCAACCGTTCTGGTTTTAACCACCTAAAAAGTCAAAAATTCCGGAGACAATGAATATCATATCCTTCGTTGAGAAACAATCTTTTTTGGTTCAAAATTCAACTACTTGGTTGAAAAATAAACTAAATTGTTAAATTTTTTTTACAAGATTTAGTATTTTATTTGGGAAACCTTTGAGCAAATTCAACTGTGTTGTTGCATTTATTTTCCTTGTGAAATTTATTCGAACCAGTAAATATGTTGGAACACTCGATATCATATTTATTGTGAGTCAGTTAATGAATATAAAGAATTTGAATAAGAAATATGAAGGAATATGGAATGAAAAATGAAAACTTTCCATGGAGAGAAAGAGTCATATATTTATAATTAATTGTTTACTCATGCAATGACTTTCTTTAATTCATCGACTATCAGCCACATTCAAAGAATTAGCCTCTTGAAATACATTCCTTTTCAAGTATACATTGTTAAATTATATTTGTATGGAGAAAAATTGTAGCCAAATATTGCTATGAACTGTTTTTATATTTTTGAATGGTACATTTAATATGAGAACTATGAATGATGCATCTTAGTATTTGTTTGCATGCAATGAAAATTTAAAGGAGAAACAGAAAAGTGAGGACATAGTTATATCATTCCTAATAGGAAACTTTAATTTTTCGAATCAGTATTTTGATTTTGACGGATTTTGAATCACTATTTAATTTTTGAAGTCCAGATTTCATTAGTTTGATTAAGACTGCTTAAACGTTCAAGTGATTGTATTGGAGATATCTGATGAATCAGTGCTTTGATAGTTCTTTTTTTCAATGTAGCAATAGCCACGCGGAAACGACACTTGTGACAAACTGCATTTGTTATGTTTCTTAATCAGGATGGCAGATTCGAATTCAAAAATGTTTTTTCAATATGGTGGGCTGATGTCACTACCAATAACATGTAGGATTATGACGCTACTTCGAATCGCAAACAACACAATATCTTAGTTTCACTTTCTTCAAATTAAATTAATGGTGCGGGACAATGTCGTTTACAAATTTCATTTTGAAGTTCTTCGAAATTGGGTGCTGGCAGCCTAAGGGAGTTTCCTTGATTTCATCATGGTTCAATTCCAGAATCACGCCGCTGTATATGTTAACTTTCACTCGTTTTGGAAAAGAAGTTGTAGTATATATTCCACGAAGCATTGTATTATTACGTTCCAGTATCGCAAATACGTCACCAGTGGATGATACCAAAACATTTTGCTCTCCAGTTGGCATAGGCGCAAGGCCATTTTGTCCCACTCGCAATTGAAATGGTTTATCCGGAGAGAAAAAATAACTACGAACTTCGAATAGCTGGCGTGGATTGTTGTGCGGAATTAGCCGAATAAATCGAAGTTTGAATCCAAGGAAGGTAGAAGGGAGGGATGAAGCACGGTTGGTAGGAGGAGACCTCGTCCTAGCACGAACAGATGGCTCGGCAGGAGGAGACCTGACAAGAAAATGACGTCTGTCACGAGAATCAGAAGGCTCGGAATCAGGTTCACCAGGGATAGGGTCGCCATTAGGTAAGCAGTCGAACCCTGAACTCCAATCTGCAAGAAGGAATAGAGGGTCAGATTTTTTCTGAAAAATACAATCGAGAGGAACAATTGCGTTTGTAGATACCGGGCTTATTGTTATATGTACAAACAGCCTTATTTCTCCAAATGACTGCGAATGATATTCATAAAATAATAAGGAATGTAGCTTTTAGGTGGACGTTTCACACAGATACTGATTCCCTCCTGGTTTCAAGTGCCCGGAGGGTAATACTTTATTTACATGCCCTAATCTTTTTAGGGTAATTTAAAAATGAGCATCATTCTCTAACATCCAGACTTTTATCTAGATTTTCTATTTCACTATTATAACAGGCCAATATTCAGATTGCTGAGGATTATTCAGCCAACAGATATATTTTTAATATCTTATATCCTCAAATCTTGTTCATCGCAGTGTTAGTAGGTCTCTTCCAATTCTAGAATAGGTGTTTATCTAATGCAGCGGATTGTCAAGTTCGAGGGGGTTGAGAAAGAATCAACATTATGTCTACAGAAATTAATTTGAGATGATTTTTCAATTTCTAAACTTTCTCTGCGTTTTTCTCCGAATGTCACTCTTTTTTCTCAAAATAGAAAAATGCTTGATTGTTTCCCTATACAATCATGCCAAGCTGAACTACTACTACTAATACTACTTTAATTTCATTCTGTGGACCTAATCACTTAAACAAATAGAACGTCAAAATGTTACATTTCAACATCATTATTTGTTTCTATGAACCAAGAGGCGGAGTGAAACTGTTGTATATCAGATAGGAAGTACATATACTTCAGGGAGATATATATATATATATATATATATATATTTAGTTAAGGATTCAACCCAATTGTGAAAAATAAATTCATAATAATAATAAATAAAAAAATTAATTTATAATAAGCGCGTAGGGTAACATGTAATAATATTTGACATACCCCCTTTACGGACTCAAGCTTGCTTGTTATTTTATTAATATTCTATAACAGCCGCTACCTTTTCTTAATGAAATAAAAATACAGAAATTAAATATCTAAGAAAGTGAATTCAAGTAGCCTAGCGAATCTTTTTTTTTTTTGCAGACCATTGCCGTCTTCTTGGATTAGTTTTTTATGAAGAATTTGGAACTGCTCAGGTTTTCCAACCCTTTAGATGAAAAGTAAGGTTTAAAAAGATCAGAAAATTAACACTATTTTGATACGCCACGTTTTTGAAGAACTTTAGCTCACATAAGGGCGTATCAGACTATTAAAGATCATACTTTTTCGGCGGATGTGGAGGGGGGGGGGGATACTGGCCAGAAAAGTGTGAAGTCCTGAAATTTTGATGGCTTAGATTCTGCAGTTCTGACAAACTCAAATGAAGTTTGCAAGAAAATAGCCATTGGTACACAATGCAAATCAAATAGCATACTTCTGATTTGCATATACCTTAGAAAAATATACGAAAAGTTATAAATATATTATCTGGTTATATTTACCAATCAAAATGAGGATAATCACCAAGGGTAAGACGTTAGTATAATGAAATCTCATCTTCTCTATTTACAGGAAATACTCCTCAATATATTAACGAAGAATTTTATTAAAGTTATGACCAATGAAAATTGTGTTCCCTTATTTTTTTCTTTATTAATTCTATTCGTATGTTCTACAGTTATTATATCGAAGATTGAAAGCAGCGAGCTTGTTTTTCTGAGATATTTACATATCATTAGAGTAAATTTCAAGAAACAAGTTTGGATCTCGCATTCCCTGAATCTGATATCATAATTATGTAATCGTTTATGTTTGTAACGGTGTGATTCGCTTAGTTGGGGCTAGCCCCCTCTTATTTATCCCTCCAGATGCTTCAGCCTAGCCAGGGTTGATTTCAGGGATAAATAGTGTGACAACGGTTTAATTTTAAAGTGAACATGTATGGGTTTATTCCTCTATAACGTACAAATCTAGCTTAAATCTAAGTGTAAGTGTGACGGTGAGCGTGTCGAAGGTGTGTGTGTGTGTTCAAACACCATTGACAGTTTTTAGTGTACGTGTGGTGTGTCCGCGTATACAAGTCTTTGGGTGTGCGTGTGAAGTGCGCGAGTCTTAGCCTAAAGAAGAGAACGAATATTGGTCGCGGTGCGTGATATTGAAGTGAGCGTGAGAGAGAGGTGGACAGAGCGGATGTTCAGTGTGCAAGCGTGTTCAGGCCGGTCCCTGTAAGCATGTTAGAAGCGGTAAGCGGTGGAGTTTACGGGCCAGGCGCGTCATCGGCGAGCGAGGCGAGCGTCGTCCTCCTGCCCTCGTCTCCCTTCTGCCCTCGTCTCCCTCGGAAATCGGTAGCGGTACGGTGCGGAGAGAGGGAGAGAGGGGAAGGAGGCGCTCTTGTGGCAGCGGGATGTGCGTGGTCACCAGGCGGTCAGGTCGGTCAGGTCGGTCGGGTCGGTCAGGTTGATGTGAGGCGGTAAGGGGAGACCCCAGGTTGGCCCAGGGTAGGCTGAGTGTGAGTCAGCGTACCCCCTTGCCCGATGGACGACCATAGTTGCTCTAGGTAGTAGTACATCGGGTGGGCCCTCCAAGTGGGCACAGGAACTCAAGTTAGTCCAGGTTAGGCTGGGTCTTAGTCAGCGAACCCCTTTGCCCGGCGCACGGCCATAGTTGAGCCAGGTGGTCGTACGTCGGGTGGACTTCACCGAGAGATCCCGCGGAAGAAGTCTAGGTAGTGAGGAGGGGGGCTTACAAGAGGAAAGAGGGGCGTCAGACAGGTTGCCCTGGGTGGCGCCACTTCTTGCCTAGCGAATCGTGGCCGTAGTTGCTCCAGGCGGTCACGATTCACCTCGGCCTCTAGGCACAGTGCGGATTCCCCAGGAGTCCGTCGGCTGTTGGTCCCGGTCGCTCTACCATAGGAGCGCCAGGTGGTAGAGACACCAGTCAGTTCGTCGAGCGCAAGTACCCCGGTGTAGCCGGTTTGCCACTCCCGGCGAACTGTTCCCTGTCCCGTGGTCGCGAGTCCTTTTAACGTCTCGCGGCTGATGGATTGGCGGGGCGCGCAAGCGCGCAGTCAATCCCCGCGAGAACGGGGGTAGTAGGCTGTCGCGTCTTGACGCGTCGATCGATGACGCGCGTGTTCCTTCTACACATATATATGTATATCTATATATACGTATGTAGCGAGCAGCGGTACTGCTCGTTACATGTTTTAATAAAATCATATGCTTCTATGAAAAATGTATGCATATACCATCATCTGCTTAGAAAGATCAATATAAATTCTACCAAATATGTTATGAAAAAGAAATGATGGTGTCATACTTTTCCATTTTCAATTAAATGTTTTATCGCCTGAGCCGACGAGGCTTCAGTGAATATGCAATCATAATGACAGTAACTCTAAAGGTTATTTTTTCATTGCGAAAAATATCAATTGTTATAAAAAGAAGAAAACCTCAGATGTGATGAAGGATTTTTTTTTATTGCGTTATGTTCACATATACATATATTTTGGTTTCAAGGCCACCGGTCACGTCCTCGGATTGCGAAAAGAGGGTCTCTGTACCAAGGGTTTCTGCTGAGTGCGGTTACAATAATTAATAAGCAGTCGCAGTCAATTGTCCAGGAATGGTCCCGAACGAATGACCCCTAAGGGGAGGCGTAAAAACTGTGCCAAAAGCTAAATCGCACCTGGTTGAGGTGTCCCGAACGGTGATTCTGTGATACCGGCGACCTCTCAGAGCATGTAGCCTCATCCTTGCATATGGGTCTCTACAACGACGGACTAATCCTTTCCCTAACTCCTTGTGAGAAAAAAATTACACCACCAAACCAGCAAAAAGTTTTAGATGTGGATAAAACGACCAGACGCGCAGAGAATCCGACAATGGATCAGCAGACAGTGCCGGTCAACCTAGAATTCGAGGTGATGAAATTTATTCAGATGGAAGCACGTGGAGGAACCGGCGCTACACCCAATGAAGGAGTCAGCACAAAAATAACTTGCTAGACTGCTAATATGCCTGTATCATCTCTGTTCACGGTGGCGCTATGGCGGGTATTCAACTCTGTGGTGCCAAAAACACCCTGAGAAGAAAGCAGGCACCTTCTGGGCAATTATCATGATTTCAGGACACCAAGTAACATTGACATGCAGGTTTCTTCCAAGCCCCTGAGTCTGACTAAAATAAATGCCACCCTTCGTTAGGATATCGCTCAGAAGTCCGACCTCTGGACCATCAATTGCTCAGTTTCTGGTGCTGCGAGAGGTATGGCTGATTCAAGTCGAACGCTCAAACCGACAATGGATCAAAAGACGAAAAGACACTTGCGCAAAATGCACTAGAAGACTGGATGGGCAAGATAAATGCGTCCCGTGTTCAGTGCGTGATTGACTGCATAACATCTGATAGAAGGTTCACGGAGACGGGAGTACGATGAGTTCTAGTCGAACGCCTTTTCTGAGGACTCAGCAAGTACCCATTTACTAAGGGCCCAGCGGGACACACTGAAAATTGTATTCGACGGGGACCACTCTTCATTCCCTTGTACGGAAGAATGGTTCATTGTTCTAAAACATGAATACCTATACACGCAAATTTTAATAAATAATTTTGTTTTATTTTCAGCTTATCTCGCGCTCAGTTGCCGACTTGGTGACGATTCCATGTTGAGTTATCGTCGAATGCATCTGTTGAGTACTCAGCGATTATCTATGATCAGAGGTTCCAACGGGTCCCAAAAGAAGGTATGTTCCACGTGGACAACTCCTTATCCCCTTTGTTATCCTTTTCTTTTTATCCATCCTTCCTGTGTTCAAGGCATTTACTTTTCGTTGCTTTTTATGACTCTGTTGCTTCTCATTCAGGGAACTTATTCGTGGATTAGAGTATCATGGGAGCCAAGGTCCCAGAAAAGAAGAAGTGTCGCCCCAATCTTCGAAAAAAGTTAGCGACCAAGCATAGTGGCCAACGCGCTTCAGAGGGAAGAGGATGACCACACTCAGGCGATTCCACCGAAGGATATAGTGACCAGTGGAAGTGTCTCACAATCCCCCAGTGTCCTAGTGCGCGAGCTGAAACTGGCGAAGCAGTAACCGTTCCACTGAAAACGTCAACATCGAGTAGTGCATGTTTTCCCAGTAGGGGCGACTTTTAGAAAGACGCCATGAAACCTCTTCATTTCCGAATTAAACTTCCGCTACTATCTCTCGCACTAAGAAATTTCTCCGGGTACCTCTGCGGCGACTCTAATCATCGCAAGATTAAGGTCACTCATGTATCCTATATAGATGAACTGAAGATCTATGCTTCTCGTGCAAGCCAACCCAAACTAGCCTTAAATATATTCAATAGGTACACATAAGAGATTGGTATGGACTTTGGTTTGGACAAGTGTGATAAGTGTGCTCTACATACCTGGGTGTGTCGAGGCGGACGCCAAATTTTGAATATCCTATGTCTTCATACGCGGAATGTTCTGGGTACAGCTGAAACTGTACCAAATGAAAATGGTCTCGTAAATATGGTCAGGAAACACAAAATAATTGGAAAAGCAGCGTTCTCTCACAAAGCCCTGGAGTGCGTGGCCGATACACTTGGCCTGAATTTCAACATCAAAAGGGAGGAAAGTGCTTTACTGTATCTAGATGTCCCACTTCTAATAGCCCAAGTATGGAAAGCAGAGGTTAAAAAATTCGGCCAAGGATTCCGGACGACAGAAAAAATCATCAGAGTTATAGCATTTAGTTTTTATACACCTTTCTGAATTTTTTTGAAAAATTGCAAATTAAAATTTTGATTGCACAAAAAGAATGAAAAATCAAAACTTCCATTTTGCTTTCAAACCATGCCAGATA
Organism: Andricus quercusramuli; assembly: GCA_932178445.1. Classification (NCBI taxonomy): domain Eukaryota; kingdom Metazoa; phylum Arthropoda; class Insecta; order Hymenoptera; family Cynipidae; genus Andricus; species Andricus quercusramuli. The sequence goes on along the minus strand of CAKNXH010000150.1, from coordinate 602,586 downwards.
AGAAGAATGATGACTTGACAAAAATGTATGACGCCTAGTTTTTCTTTCATTTGTAATGAACGGTATTAAAAGTAATAAAATTAAATTTTTGGCCAAACGACACAAGCTACAAAAAGAAACAATAAATGAACAGAAGTTAACCACACAAAAAAGTGCTAAAAATTTGTTATTGGTCATTTTTTATAGCATTCACAGTTTTTGTTTCAATCGTAAAAAATAAAATTATTGATGAAGGAAAAAATTTTTGGACAAACAACAAACTGCGAAAAAAATGAGCAGGCGAAACTTTTACCAGTCGGAAAAGAGCTACGAATTTCTTATAAATCCTTCCATACAACGAGGAATTTCTGTCTTAATCGTTATAAAAGAACATTCAAATTAAAACGATAACATTTTTGGACAAATTTCACAAGCCACGAACAAAAATGTAAGAACAAAACATGTTCATTCAAGACGAACTGCAAATCTATTTTAATTATTATTTCATAGTCATTATTATTTAAATCGCAAGAAACGCTTTAACGAAAGAGTGTTCACAATCATCAAATGACCGTTGTCGATTCTTTGGCTTTCATTTTGAAATATCTGTAGACAAATGAGAAGGAAGTACAAGGACCGAGCTTGTGACTCAAAGAAAATACACTATTGAGCGCGAAGCGCGAGACTCAACAGATGAGCACGCCAGGTTCGCTCGAATATATATTTTTCGTTACAAGTTGGTCTTGTTGGGTTGAAATTTATTTTATTTTGGTAGAAAATTGATCTGCTTGGATTAAAATTACCTTTCAGGTGAAAGTGGACTAAATTGTTAAAATTTTCTTCCAAGATTCATCATTTTAGTTGGGAATTTAAGTAGAAGATTCAACTTTTTTGTTGCATTTATTTCAATTGTAAAATTTATCTGAATGATCAAACATGGCAAAACACTTTACATCATATGATAAATTGAAATTTTTTAAATGTTGAAGCTTTTTCGGTTTTTAATTGTGTGCGAAACTATGAATGTTGCCGACGTTTCGTGAACATTGCATTTCACTTCTTCAGGGCTGACCTGGAACTAAAGTTCCAGGTTATGTTGTTCTTATGCATGTATTCTCTTCTATTCTTGTGATTGGCCAGAGCGCCTCATGGTGGGGAGCGGTCGAGCTTGATTGGCCATTAAGTCTGTCTTAAAAAAACCGGTAGGATGGCAAGTCGAATTGGATTGGTATTACACAAGAACTCCAATATAGGGCCCTCTGATTTATTTCTTACTAGAACTGCTGGCCCATGCATTTTATCAGCGCACAAGTAGTGTGAACAATGCGTCGTCACTCCGCACGTCGCCTACACCATTCATTTTGCGACCAATTCAGTGCCACGGTCACCTTGAGGCAACCCCCGAAACTGGCCTAACATTGAATTTTTTGTGTATATCCATTGTCCTCATTAATGTTATTGGAGTGTTTTACTATTTCGATTGCTTCTCTATGTTTTCTTGCAAAAATATGGTACGTTTCTGCGATGATGGTTGTTTTGTTAAATGAGATGCTATGTCCTGTTTCGATGTGATGCTCAGCTAGTGCTGATTGCGTGAAATGTTTTAGCTTGGCTTTATTCCCATGTTCCTTTACACGTTGGCTCACAGCCCTCCCGGTTTCTCCAATATAGCCTTGCCACAAGAACAAGGGATTTTATATACTTCCTGATTACTGAAAGGTGCCTCTAGAACTTTAGGGTTGTTCAGAGGTTGTCCTGTTTTCGCAAGTGGCTTAAATATAGTTTGGATGTTGTGTTTGTTGAGAATTCTTCCTATTTGTTCTGTAATACCTTGAATGTTGGGGAGGATGGTGGTCGTTTTTCTCTCTCATTCTTTAGGAAGGTTGTGTTGACTTGTTTTTTTGAGTGTATCTTCTTGTTACTTTATTAATTTATTTGTTTGTGTAATCGTTTTGTATTAAGATTTGTTTATCATTTTCTATTTTCTTTCGTAAAACTGAACTGAAGTTTCAGGTTATGTTTTTCTGATATATATGTATTCTCTACGATGCCTGTAATTGGCCAGTTCGATAAGTCCAGGTCAGCCCTGAAGAAGTGACCTGCAAAGTTCACGAAACGTCGGCTATATTCATAGTTTCGAACACGATTGAAACCCTAAAGAACTTTAAAATTTTAATTTATCATAATGAATCATCGGGAAAGCATTATATCTACTACTCAATATCCTAATCAATTGTGAGGCAGTTTATCAGTGTAAAGAATTTAAACAAGAAATATGAAGGAATAATGGTACTTTGGTTTCATGTGTTGGGGAAATAAACAATTTTCATGGAAAATAACGATTATATTTATCATAAATTGTGTGATCATGCAATTGTCTTTTTTTTTAATTCATCGACTGTTAGCCACACTCAAAGAATTAGCCTGTTAAAATATATTCCCTTTCAGTATACATTGCTCAATCATATTTGTATGAAGAAAAAATTCTGGGAAATTATTATGCAGAACTATTTTCATAAATATTTTAGAATGTTTCATTTAACACAAGAACTAAGAATAATAATTCTTAGTATTTGTTTGCATGCCATGGAATTTGAAAACAATTGTCAAAGTGAGGATGTAGTTATATCATTTCCAATGAGTAACATTAATTTTTCGAATCGGTGTATTGATTTTGACGCATTTTGAATCACTACTTAATTTTGAAGTCCAGATTCCATCAGTTCGATCAAGACTGCTTACAAGTTTGAGCGATTGTATTGACGGTGTCCAATGGAATAGTTCTTTGTTTGTTCTTCAAATCTTGCTAACTGTATATACATACTTTATTTCTGCAGTCCTGATGAAGAAACATGACATATACAGTTTAACCTAAAGCCTATTCACCTCTACGCCGCAACGCGAAGATGACACTTGCGACAAACTGCATTTGTTATGTTTCTTCATCAGGACAGCAGATTTGCATTAAAAAATGTTTTCCCATAATGGCAGGCTACTCTCACTACCAGTTACATGTAGGATTCTGGTGTACTTTGAATCTCAGGCAATATAATATCCAAGTTTTACGTTCTTTGAATTCAGTTAATGGTGTGGGAGAATGTCCTTTGCAAATACCATTCTAAAGTTCTTTGAAATTGGGTTTTGGTGGCCTGCGGGAGATTCCTTGATTTCATCTCGGTTCAATTCCAAAATCACGCCGCTGTGTATGTTCATTTTCACCCGTTTTAAAATGGAACTTGTAGTATATATTCCACGAAGCAATGTATTATTACGTTCCAATATCGCAAATACGTCACCAGTGGATGTTAGTAAAACATTTTGCTCTTCAGTTGGCATAGGCGCAATGCCACTCGGTCCGACTCGCAATTGAATTTGTTTATCCGGAGGAAAAGAATAACTGCGAACTTCGAATAGCTGGCGTGGATTGCTGTGCGGAATGAGCCGAATAAATCGAAGTTGGAATCCAAGGAAGGTAGAAGGGAGGGATGAAGCACGGTTGGTAGGAGGCACGGAGTAATAATAAGGAGACCTATCTCCATACATTCGTTCTGACTGCGGTAACTGTACATCTATTGCCGAGCTCAAACGTTTCTAATCAGCAATCATGGACATTCGGTCCTGCGCACTGTGATTTTCTATCCCCTTTTCTCCCGCGACAAGTGTGCGAGTGAGCGTCAGTCCATGCGTGTCCATGACAACCACTCCGTGATGACAACAACGCTAGCAAATTGAGGTTATATGAATGTTTTGCCACGTATGCAAAAGTTTTTGCAAAGTTAATAAGTACAATTTAGAAAATCAAGTGGAAAAACGGCGTGTTGCGTTCCCAAGTGCCAAGTGCCATTTATCTTTTTTAGATGAAAATCCATGTATTTTCTTAAAAATTAATCTTCTAGTAGAAACCTAATCTTTATGGTAGACAATTCATTTTTTGGCAGATATTTAATCTTTATGGTTCATTTAAAAAAATATCTAGAAGTTTTGAATAAATGTAAAAGATAATTTTAAATTAAGAAGATTTTTAAAAATGTAATATAAAATGTAACTTTTGAAGATTTTGAAATAGAATTTTAAAGCTTCTTAAGCATTTTCAAAAATGTCATGATAATAAAAAATTTAATTTCAGATTACTACGAGAATTTAAATTGATTTTCCATTTAAAAAAATATTTAAGAGAATAATTAAAAACATTTCAAACAAATTTTAGTGTATACATATCAATTGAACAATTATTAATTTATAGAGACTCAAAAAAAAAATTTAACTTCTAATTTTAAAAGTGTTCATTTAAATATTAATAATATTTACGGGAAAGTAACCTCAGTTTTCAGTTGTCATTAAACACAGCACTCACTCGCACACTTCTTGCGGGAGAGAAGAAGATAGCAGATCACAGTGCGCAGGACCGAATGGCCATGATTGCTGATTAGAAACGTCTGAGTTCGGCAATAGATGTGCAGTTACCGCAGTCAAAACTCGCGGCGCTTTCTACAGCATGATCGGTCTCCTTATTATTACTCCGTGGTAGGAGGAGACCTCGACCTGGCACGAACAGATGGCTCGGCAGGAGGAGTCCTAACATGAAAATTACGTCTTTCGGGAGAATCAGAAGGCTCGGCATCAGGTAAACCAGGGATAGAGTCGCCATTAGGTAAGCAGTCGAACTCTAAACTCCACTCTGCAAGAAGGAAAAGAGGATTAGATTTTTTCTAAAGAATACAATCGAGAGCAACAATTGCATTCGTAGATACAGGGCCTATTGATATATGCACATATAACCTTGTTCCTCAAGTCTTTCATCTAGATTTTCTCGTTTACTGTTAATACAGGCCAATGTTCAGATAGCAGATGAATATTCAGCTAACAGATCTATGTATAATATCTTATATCCTAAGAAATACTTTAAGAGAGTTATATGTATGGGGCATAATTCGCAAGGTGTACCCGCCTAGAATCTTGTCTATCGCAGTGTTAGTGGATCTTTTCCAATTTCGGAGTAGGAGTTTATCTAGCACAGCGGGTTGTCAAGATGAAGGAGAAAATTTTCCTGACATATAATTCTAGCTGCTTGTTTTTCGAAAAATTCATAACTTTCACTACAGTTTTACAATTTGACTTTTTCTGCGTTTCCTCCAAGTGTGACCCTGTGAATTTCTCCTAAAATGAAAACATGCTGGATTCTCTCCCTTTACAATCATCCCAAGCTGAAAATGAGATAGAAAGAATTACTTGCAATACAGAAGGTCTTAAGTGTACGGGTACCGTGCGCCGCCCGGTGGACTAGATCTGGAATTTACTATTCATGATCAACCACTAATACTACTATTACCACTTCAATGTCAGTCCGTGGACTTAATTATTTAAACAAATAGAACCTCTAAAGCAGACATTTCACCATTATTATTTTTTTCTCTGAACGAAGAAACGGGGTGAAAGTGGATTAAATCAGATTGAAAGTACATACACTACAGGAACATATGTACTTACTCAAGAATTTAACCCTATTGTCAAGAATAAATTCTACCACAAAAAAAAACTATTTCTTATATAATAATGATTTTCAAACACGGGGAAATTGGAAAGATTAACATTGTTATTGTTAAAAACAGTATCATAAGCAGAGTATCAAACAGATGATCCTCTAACAGAAACAATTCTTTCTACTGAATCAAGTCAATAGTGCTACTCTAATGCCAATGTTCCACCAAAATTTCATTGAGCCTTTTTGTTCAGAGAAAAAAAAGATTTGTAAAAAAATTGCTGTTTTGATGTAATGACGAAGTAAATTATATCATATCCGTATCCACCATGAACAACCCGCACATGAATCTGAAGATGGGTTCCACCCAACACAAGCGCGACAGGTTCCTTTTCGAACACCCTACAATATTTTCATAACAGCTTCTTGAATTCTGCGAAAAATCAAAAATCCAAATTTTGATCGCACCCAACAAACAGTCTACAAATTTGTTATCATTCACTCTCAAATGGGACGCGTAGCTTTTGTTTTATTTTCAAAAAAAAGCATTGAAAATAGAGAAATGAAATTTTTAGACGAATAACACAAGCTAAGAAAAAAAGATGAATGAACAAAAATTGTGCATTAAAAAATATTTACGAATTTGTAATAAATTTTTGTTACATGAATACGTTCAAAATGAAAAAAATTAAATATTTTAAACAATGGCACAATCTAAAATAACATTTTAACTAATAAAATTTGTCGCCTGAATTATATCATTATTCTTCATTTGAAATCAAATACAAATTCAGTGATTTGTATGTGAAGAACATAAAACACGAAACAAAAAGTGCGAGATCAATATATTTCGGAGCGCGAAGTGCCACGACCTTGAGGCCATGTGACGAGTGGGTTATATGACTGGATTCCTACCTTACCGACACTTTTTCTATTTTTCAACTTATTTTCACACGAATAGCCACATCGCGTGGAACATTTGGGACGATAAATAAGAACCACTAAGAATGGCGGGTCTGGTCCGAAATTGTAGGAATCATGGAAGAAGATTTTTTTTCAAAATTTTTTTTCTGCTTCTTTCATGAGTATTAAAATTTAGTAACAGACCGACCTTTCTCAGTGCTTCTTATTTATCATCCTAAATTTGCAATTCGATGCGGCTATTCGTGTGAAAATGGGTTAAAAAATAAAAAAAGTGCCGGTAAGATAGGAATCTGGTCACGTGACAGACTCATCACATGGCCTTGAGTAAATAAAGTTCCTTTTCAGTCTAAAATAGGAAAATAAACTTTTTCTTTTCATCGATGTCGGACAGGAAGTTTGGAAATCTAGAGGAAGCAAGCGTAAGCCGCGATGTAAATACGTCTAGGCGCGTAACGTGAGGTGAATACATTATCGAGCGTAAAGCGCGAGATGAATATATAATCGAGCGATAAGCGCGGGATACAACAGCCGCGCGCCCTAAGTGTGCTCAAACTTGCTCCAACGCTGACACGCCGGAACGAAGGAACGTGAACCAACGTAACATGTGACAGTTGGTAACAACGCGTTGCTGTCATAGAAACATACCCGTATCGACGATACGCACAAATCTTGAGATACATTCTGCAGTCAGCATAATGTTCTAAGGGATTGAGTATCACACACTTTACCTAAATTGTTCTTTTCCTTCGGACCATACAAATAAATACAATCTTGGTACGACGTTTATTTTTCAGCCTGCTGGCCCTAAAAAATTGGCTTGCTTACTTCATCCACATGCAGTCCAATCGTTCTAATATACCTTTAACTCTCAACCTTCATCTTCCCATCTCCTCTCTTGTTCTCCTACTCCCAACAACAATCCCTAACCAGTCTACTACCCCCACACCTGCCTCATCACCACATTTGCCCTCCTCACTGTCTCTTCTATGTGACCATCCACTCCCCCATTCCTCCGAAAGTCGAAGCCCAGGTACACAAAATCTTTCACCTCCTGCACCTGCTGTCCCTTCCACTTCCACTCCCCTCCCTTGTCAATCCCTCATCCTCTTCTGAACACAATAAGCTTGGACTGTTCCGCATTCAGCTCTAACCCCTTCTTATCCAGGTATCTTCTCAACCTCTTCATCATCTCCTTTGAGGCCTCCTCGCTACTTGCCAGCAACACCAAGTCATCTGCATACGCTAGATGCCAAATTCTAACCCCTCCTATTCTGACTCCTCCTACCACCCCGGCCTCCAGCTCACTTTCCGAATACGCAATTAAAATCGCAAAAAGCGTTGGCCTAAGTGGAAACCCTTGCATTAAACCCCCAATCCATCCAGAATCCCTCCGAAATCCCCTCCCATCCTCTTACCCTCCCACACCTCCTGCTATCCACCAAAGAAAACGCGCCTTTGAGATCCACAAAAAACGCGTACACTCTCATCCCCTTCTTCGCTAATTCTCTATCCACCACATGCTGTAAAACTGAGATATTGTCGATAGTACTCCTACCTGCCCAAAAGCCTGCCAGCGTTTCGGGCAAAATTCCTTGCCCCTCGACATCCTTCCGCAGTCCTTCTGCCACCACTATCGCATATACTTCATACGCCGTAATCATTAGCGTAATCGCACTATAATTTTTCTATCTATCCCTATCTCCTTTCTTGTATAGTAGCACTATTAACCCTTCTCTCCATCCTCCTGGGAATCTCACGCCCCTCGATACATTCTTCACTACATCTATCAGCCTCTTCCTAACCTCTTGTGTACTAAACAGCCATGCTTCATTCTCTACCCCATCCAGCCCTGCTGCTTTTGACCTTCTCAACTTTCTTATCTGCTCCTCTATCTCCTCGCCATTCAGCTCCTCCATCTTTGCATCCCCCGTTCTTCCACTCACCCTATCTCTCTTCCTTGAATCTGAGCCCTGAAATGATTCTTCAAAAAACTCCCTCCACTCCTCACTCCGTATCTTCTCGCCAACCCTCACCATACGCTTCCTAATCCTATTTATTATCTTCCAGACTTCTTCCTCTGTCTCAAAATTTCCTTACTTTTCTTCCAGATCTTTCTCCTTCTCCATTCTTTTCTTCATCATTCGAAATACCTTCTTTTACACACACTTCCATCCACTCTTTCAGATCATTCCACATCTCTTCCGCCGACTCCCCTTCGAAGCGTACATTTCCTAGCTGCTCCTGATACTTCTCTATCGTCTCTCTCGTCCATGTCACCCTCTCTCCTATCAAGACTTTTTCCTCGCCTTGCCTTTCGTCGCCCTCCCCTCTCATCCACAGGCTTCATGGCTGATGGTCTGCTTCCACCCAGTTGCCATACCATTAGACACTGCTCATCCTCTATTCTTCATCCAGTCTCTTAGCACCCCCCCCCCCCCACCCCCTTCCTTATTTATTTCTTATCCTTCGATTTCCTTCCGAAGCTCTCCCTTTCTCTGTAAAGGCCCCCTTCCCTCCCCAGCCTCGCATTAAAATCCCCACCCAGTACCACCATACCCTCCTCTCTTTTGCCTAGCGAGTCTTCCACCTGTTCTTTATTTCGTTTGATCCCATCCTTATTGTATACTGTCACGAACTTACAGGCTAACCCTCCCATTATTCCTTTCTTCATTTGCCCTACCTCCCTCTCTTCCTCTTTATGAACTTCTTCCTCTAATCCATCTTTAACCCCCGATATAATTCCCCCACTACCCCTCCCTTTCTTCTTCACGCTAACCACCTTCTGGAGTCTCCACCTATACCCTGAACTGAATATTGTTGAACTGAACTGAATATTGTTGTTTCTGAAGAATAATATTTACTTTCATTCTAATACATATAAACATCATTTCGTTGTTCTGTTCAGAGAAAAAAAAAAATTGCTAAAATGTTTAATTTTGATGTTTTTTTGTTGCTCAAATAGTAAAATCCACAGAATGACCATAAAATAATATTAGTAGTAGTACTTGATTATTTATGAACCGTGAATTTCTGATACAGTACACTGTGCAGCATGTGGTACCCTTGCTCTTAAGACCCTCTGTGCAGCAAGTAATTGAATAATCAAGGTAAAATCGATTTTTTTGTACAAAGTGTTAATTTTCCTTATAAATGTCATAAAACTCCTTTCGGGAAATATAATATCCAAGTTAAATCGGATGACTGTAGTGATGGTTATGAATTATTGGAAATAAGCGGATAGGGTAACATGTAATGAGACTTGGCATACCCCCCTTTACAGAGTAAAGATTACTTTTTGTTTGATTATTATTCTATTACAACGGCTACGTTCTCTAAATTAAATAAAGATACGATAGTTAGATATTCAAGAAAATGAATTTAAAAAGCCTGCTCAGTTTTTTCAACCCTCTAGGTTTAGGTTTAGGCTTTCTATTTCTGACAAACACGAATACATTTTGCAAGAAAATAGCCATTGAGACACAATGCAAATTAAATAGTACCCTTCTGAATTGTACATACCTTAAAAAATGTACATAATTGTATAGATATATTGTCTGGTTATAGTTACCAATCAAAATGAGGATAACCACCAAGCATAAGATGTAAGTATAATAAGACCTCATTTTCTGTAATTACACGAAATACTTCTTGATAAATTAACGAATAATTTGATTAACTTTATAACTAAAGGAAATTTTGTTCCTTTCTTGGATTATATAATATATTCTACAGTTTTTATCTCGAAGATTAAAAGCGGCAAACTTGTTTTTCTGAGATATTTACATATCATTATAGTAAGTTTCGAAAAATAAGTTTAGATCTCGCATTTCCTGAAGCTGATATCATAATTATGTAATCTTTTATGTTTTAATAAAATCCTATCCTAACCTCAGATTCAAGATGATGATACAGCCAAATGTGCCGAATGAATTTCTTGTTACTGCGTCATGTTAACATACACATATATTTGGTTTCAAAGCCACCGATCGCGTCCTCGGATTGCGGATAGAGGGTCTCTATACCAAGGGTTTCTGCTGAGTATGGTTCCAATAATTAATAAGCAGTCGCAGTCAATTATCCAGGAATGGTCTCGAAGAAATGAACCCTAAGGGGAGGCGTAACAACTGTGCCAAAAGCTAAATAGCACCTGGTTAAGATGTCGCGAGTGGTGACTCTGGGATACCGAGCAACCTCTCAGAGCATGCAGCCTTATCCTTGCATCCCAGCTGTTTGTGAGAAAAACAATGACACCACCAAACCACCAACAAGTTGTAAATGTGCTTAAAAGCGATTGAACGCGCAGAGCAGCCGACAATGGCACACCAGACAGTGCCGATCATCCTGGAGCTCGAGGTGCTGAAATTAATTTAGATGGAAACACGACGACGAACCTGCGCTACACTCAGTGAAGGAGTCAGCACAAAAACAACTTGCTAGACTGCTAAGATGCACGCATTATCCTGGTTCACGGAGGCTTTATGGCGCGTCTTCACACCCTTTTGCTCCAAATCGCCAAGAGCTTCAGCACGTTCGGATTCGGTCATTGCGAAATCAACGTGCCTACCTCTTAAAAAGTAGATAAGTACGCGGGACGCTTCCTCAACCGCTGCTTGAACAAACTGCAGACGAAAATGAGGGAGCGACATTAAGACCATCCGCGGGAAGCAGGCACCTCCTGAGAGATGATCACGATTTCAGGAGACCAAGTAACATTTACATGCAGGTTTCTCCTAAGCCCCTGAATCTGGCTGAAATGAATCTTCTGAGGACTCAGCGGGTACCCATTTGAAAAGGGCCCAGTGGGACAAGAAGAAAGTTGTATTCGACGGAGACTACTCCTTCCCCCCTTGTACGAAAGAATGGTTCATTGTTCTAAAACATGAACACCTATACACGAAAATTTGAATAAATAGTTTTGTTCCATTTTCAGCTTATTTTACGCTCAGTTGCCGACTTGGTGACGATTCCATGACGAGTTATCGTCGAATGCCTCTATTGAGGACAGAGTCTCCAGAACGTGGGATTTTTAGAGCCGCACCATTTGCACATCCGGAAGCAATACATACAAACGTAGCGTGTCGGTGAGACGGCTCTGATGCGTTTTGCGTCGGCGATCCTCGTGTAAAGCCGAAAATGCACGAGCACGAACACGAGGCTGGGACCGAGCCAAGCTCGCCCGACTTTAAGATTTGGTTTCGTGGGCTATTTGCAAGTTTGGGTTGATTTTTGACTTCAAAAAATCACCCATAATGGAAAGACTTCAGAGACATGTATTGAAGTATGGAAATATTTAATATGGGATTTTAAGGTTAGGTTAATAATGTCTATCACTTTTGCGTGGTTTCATTTTTCATTATTTGTGTTCAATTTTTAATCGGTTTTAAATATTATGAAGTCAAAATGATAATGAATAATTATTGTTTTCAAATGAATTATTAAGACGACATTTTCACTCTCTACTTACCACTGATAATTACTTTTCTTTTCATACTATTTGAGGCTATAATATATTAGGTGCGCAAATAAGTTCTCACTGTTTATCAAAAGATGGCTCCAGCAGTAAGTGCGGGTCGATTTTGACATATGCAAAACGCCACAAGCCATTCTTAGACTTCTGTGAGTGAAACAATGCAAAAAAGATGTTTGATTTTGAGTTGTTCTCTTCTTTCACTTTTTCATTTTTTAATTTAAAAAAAAAAAAATTTTTTTTAAAGATGTTTCTTTCTGCGAAATGCAAGAAGAGCTTGCTTCAGCATTGGGAGTTACCCGCCAAGCCTTTTCAAAGCAATCGCATGCTTTGGGAATGATTCAAAAACAAGGAAAATGGGTTCCGTATGATTTCAAGCCAAGGGACGTTGAAAAGCAGCGTTACTTCACAAAGCCTTGGAGCAGGCCGCCGATACCCTTGGCCTGAATTTCAACATCAAAAGGGAGGAAAGGGCATTACTGTATCTAGAGGTCCCACTTCTAAAAGCCAAAGTATAGAAATAAGAGGTTTAAAAATTCCGCCAAGGATTTCGGACGACAAAAAAAATCACCAGAGTTATAGCATTTACTTCTAATACAACTTTTTTAATTTTGTTGAAAAATCGCAAATTAAAATTTTGATTGCACAAAAAGAATGAAAAATCAAAACTTCCATTTTGCGGTCAAACCATGCCAGATAAGAGGAATGATGACTTGACCAAAATGTCCCAAAGAAGATTTAGAAATTTGTTATAAATCACTTTTTGTTATGACGCCTAGTTTTCGTTTCATTTGTGAGGAACGGTATTAAAAGTAATAAAATTAAATTTTTGGCCAAAAGACACAAGCTGCAAAAAGAAACAGTAAATGAACTGAAGCGTACCACACAAAAAAGAGCAACAAATTTGTTATTAATCATTTTTTATAGCATTTACAGTTTTTGTTTCAATCGTGAAAAATAAAATTATTGATAAAGAAATAAATTTTTGGACAAACGACAAACTGCGAAAAAAAATGAGCAGGTGAAACTTCTACCAGTCGGAAAAGGGCTACGAATTTCTTATAAATCCTTTTTCCATAGGACGCGGAATTTCTGTCTCAATCGTTATAAAATAACATTATAATTAAAACAATAACATTTTTTGACAAATTTCACAAGCCACGAACAAAAATGTAAGAACAACACTTGTTCATTCACGAGGAACTGCAAATCTATTCTTAATTATCATTTCATAGTCATTATTATTTGAATCGCAAAAAAGGCTTTAACGAAAGAGTGTTCGCAATCACCAAATGACAGTTGTCGATTCTTTGACTCAAAGAAAATACACTAATGAGCGCGAAGCGCGAGATTCAACAGATCTGCACTCCAGGTTCACTTAAAGTTTATATTTTTGGTTACAAGTTGATCTTGTTGGGTTGAAATTTCTTTTATTTTCTTTTTGTGTGTTCTTATTACTTTAATTATTTATTTGTTTGTGAAATCGTTTTGTATTAAGATTTGTTTAAAATTTTGTAGTTCCTTTTGTAAGTTATCTTTACCTGTTATTGATACAGCTCTGTATACAAGGGATTTGATGACCGATTGCTTTTGAGATGGGTAGTGTACCCATCTGTATGAGTAGGTTTTCTGTAAACTTACGTCCCAATGTTTTATCAGATCTTTGGAAACTAGAACGTTGAAGAAAGGCTATTTTTCGTTTATTTCAATTTCCATGGTGAACCTGATATTAGGGTGTAACTGATTGATGGAATTGGAGAACGTGTGCAGATCATCCAGTCCATGTCTCCAGATGACGAAAGTGTCGTCAACGTAACGGCACCAAAATTCCGGTTTAAGCGTGGATTTGTTAAGCATTTTAGTTTCCAGATTTTTCATGAAGATGTTGGCTATTACAGGTGAGATTGGAGATCCCATTGCTGCTCCTGAGATTTCTTCGTAGAATTGGTTATTGAAAGAGAAGTAAGTATTAGTAAGTAAAGAGAGATACTACGTCAAAACTTTCTAGGATGTCTTGAGGTTGAATGTGAATTTTTTGTATCTTGCTGATGAAGGCAAAAGACTTTTTTACGTGTGTAATAGAATTTCCTGTGAAAGGATTTGGTTTTTTGGCGAGAAAGTGTGCTAGGTTGTAAGTTGGTGAGTTTATTGCACTGACGATCGGTCTGAGCGGAATGTTGCTTTCGTGGATTTTTGGGAGTCTTTTTGAGTTTGTGATATGTATCGTTAGTGAGAAGAACCATGGTTTTATTCTTTTTTTATCATAACTGTTCTGTTGCCTTTGTCTGCGGGTAATATTATGATGTCTTTAGTCTTGTTTTGTTAAGTTTCAGGAGGGAAGTTGGGCTTGGCGTAAGATGTTGGCCGTCCTATACCGTAAGTCATTCGCTTTTTCGGATGGAAGGGTATATATTGTGGATTCTAAATTACTGATAATTTCTTCTTCCCGGATTTTGGAGGAAGCTATTGCAAAGTAATGTTCTATGGATAAGGATAGAATCATTCCTTCACTGATAGGATGGTTAGAGATGCTTTTTTACTGTGTTAGTTAATGGTGCGTACTTTACTGGAAGTAATTTGTCAAATTTTATTTTTTGTTTCTCAGTGCAAAAATCTTCAATCCTTTGAGATTGTTCAAATGACATGCGGTCCAACACAGAAAAAACTGAGTGCAAAGTTCACCTGGATTTCGGGTTAAAGATTACCTGCAAAAAAAATTACCCCATGTGGCTAAACTTTCCCTGATTTCTCGGTGTTTGTCTGCTTTTACCCACACGTGTAAAGAACTTTTGACAGCTTTAACGATTCGGCAAGTCAGCCTTTATGAAGCCGCACTTATCCTATTTGGCTGTAACATCAACCATCTGCTAACTTCACTTCAGCGATCAAAACTAGTGGCTTCCAATTTTAAAGACGGTGATTACAACTTTTATGAGAACAAAAGACAGTTTCTGCTCATCGAGGGTAATATTTGTATTTCAACAATACTGACACCAATAATCACTGAAGTTAAGCAGCGTTGGGCGCGGTTAGTACTTCGATGGGTGACCGTTCGGGGAATACTGTGTGGTGTTGGCCCGTCGTGGGTGTGGTGGACCCACACTGGTAGTATTTATCCACCTAGAAACACTACCCGAATCGGGTAGTGAGGCAATGAACTTTCGAGTTTGAAATGCTAATCAATTTTTTTTTATTTATAGACCAAATGTCTAATCTGATAGTGTTCGATAAAAAAATTGATTTAGATGTTCCCAAATGAGTTCCCAATTGTAAGAATTTTGGGACGATGTTATTATCCCTACACCGTTTCAATGAAGCAGAAGATTTAATATTTCACGATGATTCATCATGATAAATTATTTGACGCTTTTTCGGGTTCCAATCGTGTGCGAAATCATGAATGTTGCGAGAGTCAACACAGAGTGTGGGGATCAGAACCCCAAATGACGACAAGCAGACGCATTTGAAGAAGTGCGAGGAAACTTCGAGTGTTTCGTAAGCAGCTAAGTAAAGGACGTAGTCGTCACTGCTGCTGTCAGCGGCGACGGTTTCGTTGACGGGAACTGGTCTGTCGGGAACTGGCGTGAAGGGTGCGGCCGGCTGGTACCACCTCCCTGGAGTAGGCGGAAGACAGCCCTTCGGAGTGGTAGGCACGAAGAAATCAAAGGGACCGGAAGGACCCGAGAGAGCTAACGTTGCGGAGGAGCTCGGAATAGCAGAGCGGGCCGCTGATGTCGTCGGAAAATCAATTCCTCTTTCTGGAGTGCGTGACGGCGTGGGACGAGATGAACGTGGAGGCACCGCGTCGTAAACCCCCGAGAAATCGATAGTACCAGATGCTAGTTGGACGACCTGGGGTGATGAGTTAGGATTACGCTGACCGAAGAGAACGGACGGCGACGGGAGAGCGTCAGAAGGTGGAACCTTAAGAGAGGCAATCCTTGGCTCGGTGAACCTGAACTCGTCGAAGACTCGTAGCCCGGGTGCAGTGGTGTAGACGTGCCGATCAGCGCGGATGGTACCTCCCCTTCCTTTGAATGATTCGACGTGAGGTGACGGAAAAATGATGCGAGGCTCTCCGAAAAATTTGGGGAGTCACAACGTTATAGGGTGTTCGGTTCCCTTGAGATAATCTGATTACCGCGGGTCGGAAGTACCTGTGAGACCTGGTATTAGGCTCCGCAATATCCACACGAAAGGTGGCGACGGTGGAGCTAGAACAGGGGCAGGCACTGGCACGACGGCGGCGGGTACCGGAACGACGGGAACTACTTCTGAAACAACGGCGGCGGCGTGTACTGGAACGGCGGTTGCAGGCACGGGAACGGCGGCGACGAGTGCTGGAACGACGGCGGCTTCACGAGCCTCGACTGTGCGACGTAGTTGCCGCTCACGGGCGGCTGGACATCCGCGGGGACGTTTCCTACTTCCTCTCGTCATAGAAGTGGCTGGAAAATATCTGACCGACACAATTCTCTTTAGTATTTGAAAATTAAAATCCAAAGCTCCATTGACACGATTCCGGCATACAAGGCTGATGCCAGAAGGGTCTGATCTTCTAATTCAAGGTGTGAGTGTGTGTGTGTCCGTTTTCCCGACGTACGTGGTTTGGCCAAACGACCTGGCCTCCAAACTCGGGATGTGAGTGTATGTGTGTGTCCCTTGTGTGCGTGGCTTGACCGAACGGCCTGACCGCCAAACTCAGGGTGTAAGTGTATGTGTGTATGTAGTTATCGTGTGTGTTTATAATTCTTGTGAGTCTACAAATATAGTGTGTGTATGAAATTTTGATTCGATGGTATAAAATAGAAAAAAAAAATATATATATATATATATATCGGTGTGAGGATGGATCGAGAGCAGAATATATCAAAAGAAAAAAAGTATAGTGATGAGGAAGGATGGTTGGAAGGAAGCGTGATGTGCAACTTACTGCGAAGGTGCAATAAACAAGTGACGCCGGTCACTTGAGAAAACTCAACACTGACTGTAACTTTTAAGTACTGATGCTTTATTTAGAGAGAGTAGAGCGGATGCTGCTTCTCTCCTAAACTGCTGACTTGTAACTGACTTGCGTTGCGCTACACTGCGCTCTCGGTGGTGGCCGGTCCGAGCTCTCGGGGCAGGGAAGAGAGTGGGCTTTGCAGCCTTCCAATTGGCTGGTGACTCTGAAACTGGAGTCGCAGAGAACGTGGTGGGGAAGCCGCCTCGTTCTCACCCACCGACTTCCGTGCGTCGAGTCTCGAATCCGGTAGCCATTTTAAATTTCAAACATTAATTACTATTTATAATAACGCTTTAAAAATATTAAAAATTATTTTAGGAAGGAAATTAAAATTTAGAAAATTCGGAATTAAAATATAGTTTCGTATTCTTAACTAATATCAGAATTATTATTATTATATTAATGGTAATTTTAGGGGAACGAAAAACACACAGTTTCCTAGTTTAACGCTATAAAAGAAATATATATATAGTAGATTGCATATCAAGGAGGAGAGCAATGTCTTTTCACGGTAAGGGCAATGTTTTCGGAACGAGTGGGAGGCAAGGGCCGAAGGCCTGAGCCGGACACGAGTTCCGAAATAGTTCCCGCGCCGTGAAAAGACATCTCCTCCTTGCCATGCAGTGTATTTTTCATGGTAGAGACACGGAAAATGGATAGCGTGTTCTACTGCAAACGGATTGAGCGTGATCTCTCTTTTCAAGGCGGCGAACCAAGCGCACGTAATTGGCACTAAAGAACACAGAAAAACAAGGTCTGAAACTGTTTACAATTTTAGTCAGTTTCCACCGTTTTGTATTCCTCGCTGCTCCTGCCTGAAAACATCGGCATATCTCCTTCTCTTTCTAACCAAGTGCAACCGTGCATGCACCACAATCGCGTTCCTAGTATGAAATGTTGACCTCGCACCCTAACACCACTGTTCTACTGCGAGGTCCAACATTATACGTATATTCGGTTCACACACGCCGCTTGAAAAGAGAGATGTTACTCTCAATTCGAAAGCAGTAGAACACGCTCATTTTCCGCGGCTACCATGAAAAAAATATTAATAACCTATAAATTAAATATGAAGCTTAGTACCTAAAAATAATAATAATCAATTTCCGGAAATGTGTAATTTATCCAAATATCTAAGGAAAGCCGTCCCGGTTTGTTTTCTACTCAGAATTTGTCACTTTATGTATTGAAGTTGATATAACCATGCCGCATTATCATTTGGTCAATACCCTTCTATATTAAATATATATTTTAAATCTAGTTTGAAAATCAAAACAGGACGAAACGTCTTGCGAGCTGTATTTATTTTCGTGGGAAAAACGTATCCGCCGGTTGAGTTCACTAGCTGGCGAAAGTTGAGAGTCAGGAAAAAAAGGGATGAAAACAGAGAAGAGGACAGAGGAATGCGCGCGTGGGTTGAAAGAAGAGAGTGACTCTGGCCAGCCGGTGGTCGCGCGTCGGCTACGTGCCTTTTGGGAACTTTGGGACCGTGGCGAGAAAAGAAAGCGGCGGTGAGGGGTGTGAGTCATTGAAGAGGGTTAGCAAGCTCGTCGTGTCAACAACTTGAGAACATCAATTTGTCACGTAGACCATCTCTCAATTTTTCGGATGGAAAATTTGAGTGATAGCACGCTCGACAGACTGGCATCTCTCAGCGGTTCTTTATCGGACTATGGGTCCGTAGCGCTGTATATACATACTTTATTTCTGCCGTCCAGATGAAGAAACATGACATATACAGTTTAACGTAAAGCCTGTTCACCTCCATGCCGCAACGCGAAGGGGAAACTTGCGAGAAACTGCATTTGTTCTGTTTCTCCATCAGGACGTCAGATTTGAATTCACAAATGTTTTTCTAATATGGCGGACTAATGTCACTACCAGTTGCATGTAGGATTCTCTCTGAATCGCAAACAATATAATTTCCCAGTCTCACGTTCTTTGAATTAAATTAATGGTGTGGGAGAATGTCTTTCGCAAATACCATTCTAAAGTTCTTTGAAATTGGGTTTTCTGTTCCAGCGGGAGTTTCCTTGATTTCATCTCGGTTCAATTCCAAAATCACGCCGCTGTATATGTTCATTTTCACCCGTTTCTGAATGGACGTCGTAGCATATATCCCACGGAGAACTGTATTATTACGTACTAATATCGCCAATACGTCACCAGTGGATGTTATTAAAACATTTTGCTCTTCGGTTGGCATAGGCGCAATGCCATTCTTTCCGACTCGCAATTGAATTAGTTTATCCGGAGGGAAAGAATAACTGCGAACTTCGAATAACTGGCGTGGATTGCTGTGCGGAATGAACCGAATAAATCGAAGTTTGAATCCACGGAAGGTAGAGGGCAGGAAAGAAGCACGGTTGGTAGGAGGAGAACTCGACCTGGCACGAACAGATGGCTCGGCAGGAGGAGACCTAACATGAAAATTACGTCTTTCGGGAGAATCAGAAGGCTCGGCATCAGGTTCACCGGGGATAGGGTCTCCATTAGGTAAGCAGTCGAACTCTAAACTCCACTCTGCAAGAAGGAATAGAGGATTAGATTTTTTCTAAAGAATACAATCGAAACCAACAATTGCATTCAGAGATACCGGGGCTATTGAGATATGCACATATGACGTTGTTTCTCCAACTTACAGCGAATGATATTCAAAAAATGATAACAAACGTAACTTTAACGTAGACGTGTCACACAGATACTGATTTCCATCTAGTTTCAAGTGCCCGAATGGTTATACTTTATTTATATACGGTAATCATTTGGGGGTAATTCAAACATCAGCACCATACTCTGACATCAAGCCTTCCATCTAGATTTTCTCGTTCACTGTTATAACACGCCAATGTTCAGATAACAGAGGAATATTCAGCTAACAGATCTATTTCTAATATCTTATATCCTAAGAAATACTTTAAGAGAGATATATGTATGGGGCATAATTCGCAAGGTGTACCCGCCTAGAATCTTGTCCATCGCAGTGTTTGAGGATCTATCCCAATTCCGGAAAAGGCGTTTATCTAGTACAGCGGGTTGTCAAGATGAAGGAAAAAAATTTTCCTGACATCTAATTCAAGCTGCTTATTTTCAATAAATTCATAACTTTCACTACAGTTTTACGATTTGACTTTTTCTGCGCTTCCTCCAAATATGACCCCGTTTATTTTTCCCAAAATGAAAAAACTGCTGGATTCTCTCCCTTTACAATCATCCCAAGCTGAAAATGGGATAGAAAGAATTACTTGTCATACATAAGGTCTTAAGCGTACGGGTACCATGCGCTGCCCAGTAGTGCGCTGCACTAGATCTGGAATTTACTATTCATGATCAACCACTAATACTACTATTACTACTTCAATGTCAGTCTGTGGAATTAATCATTCAAACAAATAGAACGTCAAAGGTAGACATTTTACCATTATCATTTTTCTCTCTGAACGAATAAACAGAGTAAAACTGTTATAAATCAGATTGAGAGTACATATACTACAGGAACATATGTACTTAGTCAAGAATTTAACCCAACTGTTAAGACTAAATTCAACCACAGAAAAAAAGAAACTTTTTCTCGTATAAAATTATATAAACCCCCTACAGCATTAATATTGAGAAATAAAAGTTACCATGAATTTATAATGATTTTTGTTATAAAGATGTTAATAAAAAAATTGTGAGTTTTCAGATTTGGCTGATTTCCCTGGTTTTGATCTCTTATTATCAAAGTACTTTCAAATCAATTGAAGATTATGATTTTCAAACACGAGAAAACTGGAAAGGTTAACATTGTTATTGTTAACAAAATTATAATAAATAAAGTATTAAACAGATAATTCTTCAACAGAAACCATTTTTTCTACTCAATCAAGTCAATGGTGGTACTCTAATGCCAATGTTTACCAAAATTTCATTTAGCTTTTTTGTTCAGAGAAAAAAAAGATTTATAAAACAAATGCTGTTTTCATGTAATGACGAAGTAAATTATATGATAACCGTATCCACCATGAACAACCCGCACATGAATCTGAAGATGCGTTCCACCCAACACAAACCCGACTGGTTGCTTTTCGAACACCCTATAATATTTTCATAACAACTTCTTGAATTCTGCGAAAAATGAAAAATTCCAATTTTGATCGCACAAAAAAATAATGAAAAATCAAAAATTCAATTTTGCTGTCAAAATTTTGCACCAAAATTGTGCACCTGAAAAGGACTATAAATTTTTTATCATTCACTTTTAAATGTGACGCGTAGTTTTGGTTTTATTCGTGAAAAAAATATTGAAAATAGAAAAATGATATTTTTAGACGAATAACATAGGCTACGAAAAAAATGAGGAAAGGAAAATTTGTTCATCCAAAAAGTAGGTACAAATTCATTATCTATAATGTTTCGATAGAATGCGTAGTTTTAGTTTTATTCGTGAAAATAACATTGAAATTAAAAAAATCAAATTTTCGGAAAAACGACGCAAGGTACAAAAACAGATGAATGAACAAAAATTGTGCATTCAAAAATATTCAAGAATTTGTGATCAATTTTTTTTATATGAATACATTGAAAATGTAAAAAAAATTAACTTTTTTGAAAAACGGCACAATCTAAAATAACATTTTTACTAATAAAATTTGTCGCCTGAATTGTATCATTATTCTTCATTTGAAATCAAATACAAATTCAGTGATTTTTGTGTGAAGAACATAAAACACGAAACAAAAAGTGCGAGATCAATGTATTTCGTAGCGCGATGCTCGACGACCCTGAGGCAGGGGCGGCGTAGCATGGGTGGGAACCCGGGGCGGTTGCGTTGCGACACTTCGGTTTTTTCACCCCTTATTGCCCTCATTAGCAGCCCTTGGTGCTTGGCACCCGGGGCTGGCATCCGGGGCGGATTGCCCCAACCGCCCTTCCCTTAAGCCGCCACTGCCCTGAGGCCATGTGACGAGTGGGTCACGTGAATGGATTCCTACCTTACCGACACTTTTCCGCGCGCCCTAGGTGTTCTCAAACTAACATCCATCCATTCCTCATCTCTAAGACCGCACGCTCTTATCGTCTTGCCTTCCTCGCTTCGCCGCGCCTCGCTCACATGTCCCTACTTGCTCACATTGCCTCGCTTGCCAACCTCTGTTTTCGCGGCTAATACCTACTACTTATCTACTATTTACAATATTTACAGCTTGATGATATATACTTCCTCTCCTATTTACAATCTTTCCTTCTCCATTTCTCTTCCTCCTTCCTTCTCTTCTTCTTCATCTTACCCAACACTCCCTTCACCCATGCTACTGCCCTTTTACCCCCTTTACATGCATGAATACCTCCATGCTTATCTCACTCCTTTCCACCACTACGCACTTCTCCAACCAGTGCTTCACTCTTGCATCCCCCTTCCCACACAGTTGAAACATCCTCTCCTCTCGAGAGAGCCAGAACCTATGGAAACCGTCCAAGCACCCACATCTCATCCTCGCTATAAGCTCCTGATTTCCTTTATCTCCTTTTTCACATAAATATTGCGCTCTTGCTCTTGGCATAATCCATACATAGTTCCCATTATACCTTTAATCTCTTATTCTCTCTTCCCCTTCTGTCTTCTCTCTCTCCATGCCGTTTTTCATAACCAACTCATATACCTTCCTCCCTTCCTCGTGTATCCTTCTCACTTTATCCATCTGCCGTTAATTTGTTCTGAAGTACCTTTAGTTTTCAATCTCCATCTTCCCACCGCCTCTCCTGTTCTCCTTCTGCCACCAAAACTCCCTAACCAGCCTACTTCCCCCACACCTGCCTCATCACCACATTTTCCATCCTCACTCTCTCTTTTATATGACCATCCACTCCCCCATTCCTCCGAAATACGAAGCCCAGGTACAGAAACTCTTTTACCTCCTGCACTTTCTTTCCCTTCCACTTCCACTCTCCTCCCTTATCTCTTCCCCATCCTTTTCTGAACACCATACGGTTGGACTGTTCCGCATTCGGCTCTAACCCCTTCTTGTCCAGGTATCTTCTGAACCTCTTCATCATCTCCTTCAAAGGCCCCTTATATCCTGACTCCTCCTACCACGCCGACCTCCAGCTTACTTTCCATATGAAAAAAAAATTGATTAGCAGTTCAAACTCGAAAGTTCATTGCCTCACTACCCGATTCGGGTAGTGTTTCTAGGTGGATATTTACTACCAGTGTGGGTCCACCACACTCCCGACGGGCCAACAGCACGCAGTATTCCCGAACGGTCACCTGTCCCAGTACTAACCGCGCCCAACGCTGCTTAACTTCAGTTATCCTACGAGAACTGGTGTTTTCAGCGTGGTATCACCGTTGGCTAACTTTCCATATACGCAAATAAAATCGCAGAAAGCGTTAAGCTAAGTGGGCACCCTTGCCTTAAACCCCTATCCATCCAGAATCCCTCCGAAATCCCGTCCCCTCCTGTTACCTTGTCTTTGGTCTCTTCATATATCTCCCTTACCCTCTCAATTAGGCCTCTCTCCACTCCCCTATCCTCCATAGCCTCCCACACCTCCCCCTATCCACCGAAGGAAACGCGCCTTTGAATCCACAAAAAAAGCGTACACTCTCATCCCCTCCTTCACTAATTCTCTATCAACCACATGCTACAGAACTGAGATATTGTCGATCGTACTCCTACCCGCACTAAAGCCCGCCAGCGTTTCGGGCAATATTCCTCTCCCTTTGACATCCTTTCGCAGTCTTTCTGCCACCACCATCGCGTATAATTTATACGCCGTATTCATTAACGTAATCCCTCTATAATTTTCCTTTCTATCCCCATCTCCTTTCTTATATAGTGGTGCTATCAACCCTTTTCTCCACCCTCCTGGAAATCCCTCCCCCTCCATACTTTCTTCACTACCTCATTTAGCCTCTCCCTAACCTCATGTGTACTAAACGGCCATGCTTTGTTCTCTCCCCCATCCAGCCCTGCTGCTTTTGACCTTCTAATCTTCCTTAGCTGCTTCTCTATGTCCTCGTCATTCAACTCCTCTATCTCTCCCTCCCCCGTTCTTCTATTCCCCCATCTCTCTTCCTTGAATCTGAGCCCTGAAATGATTCTTTAGAAAACTTCCTCCACTCCTCACACCCTATCTTCTCGCTAACCCCCACCCAACGCTTCCTAAACCTATTTATTATCTTCCAGACTTCCCCCTCTGTGTTAACATTTCCTTACTTCTCTTCCAGATCTTTCTTCTTTTCCTGTTCTTTCTTCTTACACATCCTCGTAAACCAATTTCTCATTTCTACGCTCTCCTCCCTTTTCGCATTACCCTCTTTCCACTTCTTGTCCCACATCTCTTCCAACGACTCCCCTCCGAAGCGTACATTTCCTAGCTGCTCCTGATACTTCTTTATTGTCTCCCTCGTCCAGGTCACCGTCTCTCCTATCGAGACTTCTTCCTCGCCTTGTCTTCCGCCACCCATCCTTCTTATCCACAGGCTTCATGGCTGATGGTCTGATTAAACCCCCCCCCCCCCCCTACTGCGAATTTTTCCGTCTCCTACCATCCTTGCATATTCATGACCACATAGTCTATCACCGATAGCCCCACCTTCCTTACATATGTGTATTCTCCCTCTTCGTCCCCAGTTGCCATACCGTTCGCCACTGCCCATCCTCTATTCTCCATCCAGTTCCTTAGAGTCTCCCCCTTCTTATTTATTATCTTATCCTTCAATTTGCTTTCGAAGCTCTCCCTTTCCCTGTAAATGCCCCCTTTCCCTGTAAATGCTCCCTTCCCACTCCCATATCTAGCCCCTGTTATAATTCCCCCACTAGCCCTTCTTTTCTTCTTCACTCTGACTGCCTTCTGGAGTCTCCACCTAAAACCTCTTGGCAGCTTTGGCTCTATTCTATCAAATTCCTTCCTTTCTCCCCACGTCTTCACCAGTCCCACAACATCAAATTCCTGGATATACTTCCAGAACTCCTCATCCCTCTTCTTCATCCCTGCTACGTTTCAGTACAGCACCTTTACTACTCCTCTATCCTTCATCACCCCCACCCCCCTTCAACTTTCACTCTCACTCCTGTGAGAGAATAAGGCATTTTCATTTTGAAGAAGTGTTTGTCTGTGGTTCAACACCGCATCCAAGTAATTGTTATATAATGTATATAACATACTAAGAGTGTTACGCCCTGAACTAAATATTGTTGTTTCTGAAGTATAATATTTACTCTCATTCTAATACATATAAACACCAGTTCGTTTTTTTGTTCAGAGAACAAAAAATTGCTAAAATGTCTAATTTTGACGTTTTTTGTTATTCAAATAGTAAAATCCACAGAATGACATTAAAATAATATTAGTAGTAGTAGTAGATTATGAACCGTGAATTGCAGATACAGTCCACCGTCAGCATGTGGTAACCTTGCGCTTAAGACCCTCTGTACAGCAAGTAATTCCTCCCATCCCATTTTCAGCCTAGGATAATTTTGGAGGAAAATCATGAAGCATTTGTTGAGGTTGGTTTAAGGAAAATAAGTGTCGCATTTGGCGAAAAACTCAAGAGAACTTTGAAAATTGATAAATCAAGTTCAAACCGATTTTTCATACAAAATATTAATTTTCCTTATAAACGTCAGAAAGCCCCTTTCGAAAAACATAATGCAAAAGTTAAATCGGACGACTGTAGTGATGGTTATGAATTATTGAAAATAAGCGGGTAGGGTAACATGTAATGAGATTTGACATACCCCCTTTACAGAATGAAGCATACTTTTAGTTTGATTAATTTTCTATTATGACGGCTACGTTCTCTAAATTGAATAAAAATACGGTAGTTAGATATTCAAGAAAATCTATTTAAGAAGCCTCGGAAATCTTTTTTTTTTTAGAAAATTGCCGCCTGCTTGGTTTCATTTTCTATGAACGATTCGCGATTGCTTAGTTTTCTTAATCCTCTAGGTTTAGGTTCAGGTTTAGGCTTCGCATTTTTGACAAACACAAATCAAGTTTGCAAGAAAATAGCCATTGGGACACAATGCAAATTTAATAGCACATTTCTGATTTGCATATATACCTTGAAAAATGTACGTAAATTTATGGATATATTATCTGGTTATAGTTACCAATCAAAATGAGGATAAGCACAAAGCATAAGACGTGAGTATAATGAAACTTCATTTTCTCTAATTAGACGAAATGCTTCTCAATATAGCAACGAAGAATTTGATCAACGTTAGAACTAAAGGAAATTCTGTTCCTTTCTTAGATTGTATTATATATTCTACATGTCTTTTGTCAATAATTAAAAGCGACAGGCTTGTTTTTCTGAGATATTTACATATCATTACAGTAAGTTTCTTAAAACAAGTTTAGATCTCGCATTCGTTGAAGCTGATATTATAATTATGTATTCTTTTATGTTTTGATAAAATCCTAAGCTTCTATGGAAAACGTATACATATATCGTCTTCTTGTTAGAAAGATCAATATAAATTCTACAAAATATGTTAAAAATTGGAATGAGGTGTCATACTTTTACATTTCAATTAAATGTTTTAACGCCTGAGCCGAAGAGGCTTCAGTGAATATGCAATCATAATGGCCGATACCCTTTGTCTAAATTTCAACATCAAAAGGAAGGAAAGTGCATTACTGTATCTAGAGGTCCCGCTTCTAAAAGCCCAAGTATAGAAAGCAGAGGTTACAAAATTCCGCCAAGGATTCCAAACGAAAAAAAAAAATCATCAGAGTTATAGCATTTACTTCTTATACAACTTTTTTAATTTCGTTGAAAAATTGCAAATTAAAATTTTGATTGCACAAGAAGAATGAAAAATCAAAACTTCAATTTTGCGGTCAAACCATGCCAGATAAGAAGAATGATGACTTGACCAAAATGTCCCAAAGAAGATGTAGAAATTGGTTATAAATCACTGTTTGGCATGACTCCTAGTTTTTGTTTCATTTGTAAGGAACGGTATTAAAAGTAATAAAATTAAATTTTTGGCCATACGACAAAAGCTACAAAAAGAAACAATAAATGAACAGAAGTTAACCACAGAAAAAAAAATTTGTTATTGATCATTTTTTATAGCATTGACAGTTTTTGTTACAATCGTAAAAAATAAAATTATTGATAAAGAAATACATTTTTAGACAAACGATGAACTGCGAAAAAAATGAGCAGGCAAAACTTCTACTAGTCGGAAAAGAGCTACGAATTTCTTATAAATGCTTTTTCCATATGACACGGAATTTATGTTTTAATCGTTATAAAATAACATCAAAACTAAAACAATAACATTTTTAGACAAATTTCAGAAGCCATGAACAAAAATGTAAGAACAAAACTTGTCCATCAAAGACGAACTGCAAATCTATTCTTAATTATTATTGCATAGTCATTATCATTTAAATCGCAAAAAAGGCTTTAACGAAAGAGTGTTCACAATCACCAAATGACAGTTGTCGATTCTTTGACTTTTATTTTGAAATATCTGTGGACAAATGTGAAGGAAGTGCAAAGACCGAGCTCGTAGCTCAAAGAAAATACACTAATGAGCTAATTGAGATTTGTTAAAAATGTTGTAGTTCCTTATGTAAGTTATCTTTATCTGTTATTGATTGTTTATTGGTTTTCTGTAAACTTCACGTCCTTAATGTGTTATCAGATCTTTTGTAAACTAGTACGTCGAAGAAAGTCTATTTTCCGTTTATTTCAATTTCGATGGTCAACCTGATATTACGGTGTAACTGATTGATGAAATTGGAGAATCTGTGCAGATCATCCAGTCCATGTCTCCATATGACGGAAGTGTCGTCAACGTAACTGCACCAAAATTCCTGTTTAAGCGTGGATTTGTATCATCAGTTAGAGGGTCCATGATTTTGTTCTTTATACTTTATTTGAGTTTATTTGTTTGAGGTGGGAAGTTGGGCTTGGCGTAAGATGTTGGCCGTCCTACACCGTGTGTCATTCTTTTTTTTCGGGTGAAGTTTTACGAGTTTCTTGGAGGAAGTGTAGAAGGAAAATTTAGCATGTTGTATTTTTCTTTCAAGAGAAGCAAACTTGTTTTATGTAGAATTGATTTGGATTTGGATGTTCCCAGGTGGGTTTCCAATAGTAAGAATTTGGGAAGGATGTTATTATCCCTACACCGTTTCAAGAACGCGGAAGATTCAATGCTTTCACGATGATTCCTCATGATAAATTAAAATTCTACATTTTCACACTTTTCCGGGTTTCAATAGTGTGCGAAACCATGAATGTTGTCCAGGTCAGCCCTGAAGATGTGAACTGCAATGTTCACGAAACCTCGGCATTAAGTCTACTACTCGATGCCATAATTAATTGTGAGTTAGTTAATGAATATAAAGAATTTAAACAAGAAATATGAAGAAATAATGGTACTTTGATTTCATGTGTTGGAGAAATAAACAATTTTCATGGAGAATAACAATTACATTTATCATCAATTGTGTGATCATGAAATTGTCTTCTTTTCGATTCATCGACTATTAGCCACATTCAAAGAATTAGCCTCTTGAAATATATTCCCTTCCAGTATACATTGCTAAACCATACTTGTATGAAGAAAAATTTTTGAAATTATTACGAAGAACTGTTTCCAAACATATTTCAGAATTTTTTATTTCATATAAGAACTATCAATGATAAATTTTGGTGTTTCTCTGCATGCTATACATTTCTTTAACAAATTGTCAAAGTGATGATGTTGTTATATCATGTTCAATGAGTAGCTTCGATTTTTCGAATCATTATTTTGATCTTGAAGGATTTTGAATTACTACTTCATTTTAAAGTCCAGATTTTATTAGTTCGATTAAGATTGCTTACAAGTTTGAGCGATTGTATTGACGGTGTCTAATAGAACAGTTCTTTGTTTGTTTTTGAAATGTTGCTAACTGTATATACATACTTCATTTCTGCCGTCCTGATAAAGAAAAATGACATATACAGTTTAACGTAAAGCCTGTTCACCTCCACGCCGCAACGCGAAGGTGACACTTGCGAGAAACTGCATTTGTTATGTTTCTTCATCAGGACGGCAGATTTTAATTCAAAAATGTTTTTCTAATATGGCGGACTAATGTCACTACCAAGTACATGTAGGATTCTGGTGTACTTTGAATCGCAAACAATATAATATCCCAGTTTCACGTTCTTCGAATTCAATTAATGGTGTGGGAAAATGTCGTTCGCAAATACCATTCTAAAGTTCTTTGAAATTGGGTTTTCTGGGCCAGCGGGAGTTTCCCTGATTTCATTTCGGTTCAATTCCAAAATCACGCCGCTGTATATGTTCATTTTCACCCGTTTCAGAGTGGACGTTGTAGTATATATCCCACGGAGAATTGTATTATTACGTGCTAATATCGCAAATACGTCACCAGTGGATGTTAGTAAAACATTTTGCTCTTCCGTTGGCATAGGCGCAACGCCATTATGTCCTACTCGCAATTGAATTGGTTTATACGGAGAGAAAAAATAACTGCGAACTTCGAATAACTGGCGTGGATTACTGTTCGGAATGAACCGAATGAATCGAAGTTGGAATCCACGGAAGGTAGAAGGGAGGGAAGAAGCACGGTTGATAGGAGGAGACCTCGACCTGGCACGAACAGATGGCTCGGCAGGAAGAGACCTAACAAGAAAATTATGTCTGTCGGGAGAATCAGAAGGCTCGGCATCAGGTAAACCAGGGATAGGGTCACCATTAGGTAAGCAGTCGAACTCTGAACTCCACTCTGCAAGAAGGAATAGAGGATTAGATTTTTTTTTAAAGTATACAATCGAAAGGAACAATTACATTCGTAGATACCGGGCCTATTGATATATGCACATATAACCTTGTTTCTCCAACTGTCTGTGGAATTAATCATTTAAACAAATAGAGCGTCTAAAGTAGATATCTTACCATTATTATTTTTTTCTCTGAACGAAGGAACGGTGCGAAACTGGAATAAATCAGATTGAAAGTGCATACACTACAGGAACATATATAATCAGTCAAGAATTTAATCCATTTGTTAAGAATAAATTCAACCACAGACAAAAAAACCTTTTCCTCATATCAAAATATATAAACCCCGGACACCAGTAATATTGAGAAAAAAAGTTACCCTGAATTTAGAATGGTTCTTGTTATAAATATGTTTATAAACAAATTTTGAGTTTTCAGATTTTGTCGATTTCCGGGTTTTGCTTTTTTATTATCAAACTACTTCCAAATCAATTAAACATAATGATTTTCAAACACGGGAAAATTGGAAAGTTTGACATGGTTATTGTTAACAGCAGTATCATAAGAATGTATCAAACAGATAATTCTTTAACAGAAACAAATCTTTCTACTCAAACAAGTGAACGGTGCTACTCTAGTGCCGATTTTCCACCAAAATTTCATTTAGCCTTTTCGTTCAGAGGAAAAAAATATTTGTAAAAAAATGCTGTTTTGATGTAATGACGGAGTAAATTATATCATATCCGTATTCACCATAAACAACCCGCCCATGAATCTGAAGATGGGCTCCACCTAACACAAACGCGACGGGTTCCTTTTCGAACACCCTACAATAATTTCATAACAACTTCTTGAATTCTGCGAAAAATCCAAAATTCAAATTTTGATCGCACAGAAAAATAATGAAAAATCAAAAATTCAATTTTGCTGTCAAAAAATGGAAATGAATAAAATCTTGGTGGGACCATTGAGGTACTATATATAATTTGAAAAAAACAGCCAAACAACCACCGCAGGGTCCCACTAAGAGCAACGGCCATCCAAAAAAGGTCAGTAGCCCCCAGTAGAACCGCGGCAAATCACACCCACGACCACGTCTCACAGCCGTGAGAAGGGTGGTCACAGGGCACGACGAAAGCACGACGACAGGCAGGCGAAACCCTCGTGTGTCTTGAGGACACGAAGCGACCCAAGGATGACAGCTTTCTGCATCCATTTCGCTAGTGCCTTGGCATATTTTCGGCACACGGGTATGGCTTTAAGGTAACGAACCAGTGATAGCTTCGCACCTCCGAGAGCACCAATCACAAGGAAAATTACTCGCACCGTATACTTTGAGTACAGTCGTTGCAGCTTTCTCTGTTAAGGTATACCTCTCCTCCTTTTCTTTCTCCATTGCAGTGATGTTGTATTCAGACGGAGCCAAGAATTCGATCACGAATATAGTTCCTTTCTCGAAGTGTTGGAGAACAATGTCAGGTCTCGAGTGAGCAACGGAGACTGCTGCCCGGGAATCGTAGTTCCAGAAAATTTGGCACTTCTCGTTTCGGACAATTGACTCTATATCCCTTGGAGCGCTCGGCAGGGCAGGGTCGCGACCAACACTGTAAGAGCGGCAAAGATGGTAATAAATTACTCTTAGGGCCATATTGTGTCTATAGATGTACGCCTTTCCTGCGTGGGTCGGGCACCCAGATAGTATGTGTTCTAGGTACTCAGCGTGTGCATGACACACTCTGCACCTATCACTGGGAACTTCTTGACATAAAATGCGGGCACGGTATGCTAAGGCGGAAATGACACCGTCCTGGCATGCAAAAATGAAACCCTCTGTACCTGAGTTGAGCCCTGATGATTTAAGGAAAGCAAAAGTTTGATCCTTTGACAAGGTCTGCGTTTCTAAATTTCAGTAAAAGTTTTCTTGCATATGCTTGTCGAATAGCTCTTGGTGAAATTTTTCAACCTCTGCTTTCTTTACTTCGGCTTCAAGACGTGAAGCATCTAGATGGAGTAATGCACTTTCCTCACTTCTGATGTTAAAATTCAGGCCAAGGGTCTCGGCCGCTTGCTCCGCGGCTTTCTAAAGGAACGCTCCTTCGCCAATCATCTCGTGATTCCTGACCATTTTTATTAGCAACGATGTAAGCTGTACTTAGAATAATTCGGTTTTAAAGACACTGGAGATTCAGAAGTCTGCGTCCGCCTTGACGGCGTGAAATGTTTAATCGCGGAACTGACGAACTAATATGCAAGCTTTTATGCATATGCAGGATCTTACGTGTGGTAAAGTCAAGGGCCTCAAGCTCATTCTTCGTCCATTGAACCACCCCAAACGAGTATAGTAGAACCGGGACGGCACGCATGTTAGTCGCAGATACCTTGTCCAACGCCGACAGATTAGAAGACCAAATCTGTCGAAGAAGATGCTTGTGTCTGCTTCGGAGAGAGTCCTTCGCTGATGTTAGGTCCTGAATGCGATTTTGAGGCACGCCCAGGTATGTATAGGTCTCTCCAGTGTTAAGATGTTTAATAATACTTATATCCACAAGCTCAGGGTCCTTGAAAACGCCAGTAATCTTTCCTTTCTTCAAATGAATTTTGGCACACTTGTCCAAACCAAAGTCCATTCCAATCTCTCCTGTGTAGTTCTTGACGATATTTATACCAGATTGGAGTTAGCTTTGACCAGAGGCATGTATCTTCAGGTCATCCATATGAAATACATGAGTGACCTTATGGTCGCTCTGATTAGTGTCGCCACAGAGGTATCCAGAAGAATTTCGTAGTGCGAGAGATAGAGGCAGAAGTGTGATGCAAAAAAGCAAAAGGCTCATGGTATCACCTTGAAAGACGCCCCTCTGGAACGTGACGTTGTTCCTTATCAGAAGATAATTTCTAGATGAGATAGTATATCTAGTTTGCCAAAGAGGCATCAATCTCTTTATGCATCTCACTATGTGTGGATGTACCTTCAAGCTTTCCAACAGACAGATGATAAGTCTATGAGATGTTGAATCGAAGGCTTTCCGGTAGTCAATCCAGGCCATCGACAGGACGCGCTGATGGGCTGCAGCGTCTTTACAGACACACCTGTCAATTAGCGGGTTCTCTCGACAGCCTGCTACACCTTTTTTCGAGCCACGTTGTTCGTATATCTCTCGCCGTACAGGCTCAATTCGTCGAACAATTCTGTTGTTTAGGACAGCTGTAAAGATCTTATACAGTGTGTTCAAACAAGTTAATGGACTGTAATTCTCTGGGTTGGACAAATTGCCGTTTCTCAGCAGGAGTATAGTGCGTTCCAAGACCAGCCGCTGCGGAACGGGCGTCTCCGACTTTAAATATGAGATGAATATGCGGGCCAAATGTTGGTGTATAAAAATAAACTTCTTCCACAAGAGTTCTTGATACAATCTGGTCCAGCAGCAGAAAAATTCTTCGTGCCTCTAAGTGCTTTTTTCACCTCTTCAGCAGCTTTGGCTTGTTTAGTGTGTGATTCAAGATCCTTAGTTCTTGGGCGAACTTTCGAACCCTTTCCGTAAACGGTCTACCAGATGTTATGTAGTCAATCACACATTGAACACGGGACGCATTCTGTCTTGCTCATCCAATTTTTTTATTCCGTTGATGCAAACATCTTCTGGTTTTTTGATCCATAGTCGGTTTCAGCCTTCGATTTGAATCAGCCAAAGTTCTCGCAGCACCATAAACTGAGCAATTAATGGTCCGAGGGTCGGACTCTTGCGAGATATCTCCACGAAGGAAGGCATCCATTTCAGCCAGATCTTGGGGCTTAAGAGGAACTTGGATTTTGATGTTCCTCATTGTACTGAAATTGCAATCATCTTTCAGAAGGTGCCTACTTTCTGCGGTAATTCTTAATGTCGCATCATCTTCGGCTTCAGCTTGATCAAGCAGCGGTTGGGGAAGCGCTCCGCGTACATATCCATTTTTCTGGAGGCAGTCGTATTGATTTCGCAAAGACTGATGCGGAAAGTGCTGAAGCTCTGGGTGTTTCTGGCACCACAGAGTGTGCATACGCGCCATAAAGCCTCCGTGAACAGGGATCATGCTGGCATCGTAGCAGTCTAACACGGCATTCTAAAGTTGATCCGTCCACTTAATGTGGGGGTTTCGCCGGTTCGTCGTCGTGTTTCCATCCAAATTATTTTCAGCAACCCGAACTCCAGGATGATCGGCATTGTTTGCCGACCCATTGTCGGGTGCTCTGCGCGTTCGATCGTTTTGAACCGCATCTACAACATTTTGATGTTCTGGTGGTTTCATTGTTGTTCTCACGAGCAGCTAGGGAGAGAGTTTGTCCATCCTTGTAGAGCCACGCGTGCAAGGATAAGGCTGATACTCTGAGAGGTCGCCCGGTATCCCAGAGTCATCGTTAAAGACACCTCACCCAGGCGCCATTCAGCTTTCGGCACGGTTCTTACGCCTTTGCTTAGGCACATTTGCTTTCGGAACCATCCCTGGACTCAAGAGAACTTTGCAAATTGAAAAATCAAGGTCAAATCGATTTTTTCATAAAAAATGTTCATTTGCCTTATAAGCGTCATAAAAGCCCTTTCGAAGAACGTAATATAAGAGTTGAATCGGACGACTGTAGTGATAGTTATAAATTATTGAAAATAAGCCGGTAGAGTAACATGTAATGGGATTTGGCATACCCCCTTTACAGAATAAAGCTCACTTTTTGTTTAATTAATACTCTATTACAACGGCTACTTTCTCTAAATTAAATAAAAATACGGTAGTTAGATATTCAAGAAAATTAATTTAAAAAGCCTGGAAAATCTTTTATTTTCGAAAATTGCCGCCATCTTGGATTAATTTTCTATGAACGATTTGGGACTGCTCAGTTTTTTCAACCCTCTAGGTTTAGGTTTAGGCTTTGCATTTCTGACAAACACAAATCAAGTTTGCAAGAAAATAGCCATTGGGACACCATGCAAATTAAATAGCACACTTCTGATTTGTATATACCGTGAAAAATGTACGTAAATGTATAGATATATTATCTGGTTATAGTTACCAATTAAAATAAGGATAACCACCAAGCATAAGATGTGAGTATAATGAAACCTCATTTTCTCTACTTAGACGGAATACTTCTCTATGTATTGACGAAGAATTTGATTAACGTTATAACTAAAGGAAATTCTGTTCCTTTCTTGGATTATATAATATATTCTACAGTTCTTATCTCAAGGATTAAAAGCGTCAAGCTTGCTCTTCTGAGATATTTACATATCATTACAGACAGCTTCGAAAAGCAAGTTTAGATCTCGCATTCCCTGAAGCTGATATCACGATTATGTAATCGTTTATGTTTTAATAAAATAATTTGCTCCTATGAAAAACGTATACATATATATTATCTTTTTCTCAGAAATATCAATATAAATTCTACAAAATATGTTAAAAAATTGGAATGATGGTGTCATACTTTTCCATTTCAATTAAATGTTTTAACGCCTAAGCCGACAAGGCTTCAGTAAATATGCAATCATAATGACAGTAACTCTAAAGGTTATTTTTTCATTGCAAAAAATAACAATTCATATAAAGAGAAGAAAACCTCAGGTTGGAGATGATGATAAAGCCAAATATGCAGAATGAATTGTTTGTTACTGCGTTAGGTTTACAAACACATATTTTTTTATTTTAAAGCCACCGGTCGCGTCCTCGGATTGCGGATAGAGGGTTTCTATACCAAGGGTTTCTGCTGAGTATGTTTACAATAATTAATAAGCAGTCGCAGTCAATTGTCTAGGAATGGTCACGAAGAAATGACCCTTAAGGGGAGGCGTAACAACTGTGCCAAAAGCTGAATAGCACCTGGTTGAGATGTCCTTAACGGTGACTCTGGGATACCGGACAACCTCTCAGAGCATGCAGCCTTATCCTTGCATGCGGGTCTCTACAGCGACGGACTAACCCTTTCCCTAGCTGCTTGTGGGAAAAACGATGACACCACCAAACCACCAACAAGTTGTAGATGTGGTTAAGAGCGATCGGACGCGGAGAACATCCGACAGTGGATCACCAGACAGTGCCGATCAACCTACAGCTCGAAGTGCTGAAATTAATTTAGGTGGAAACACGACGACGAACCGGCGCTACAAGGAGAAGGTGAAGGAGTCAGCACGCAAATAACTTGCTAGACTGCTAAGATGCCTGCATCATCTCTGTTCACGGAGGCTTTATGGCGCTTTTGCACACTCTTTTGCGCCAAAAACACCCTGAGCTTCAGCACGTTCTGTTTCGGTCATTGCGAAATCAACGTGCCTACCTCTTGAAAAGTAGATAAGTACGCGGGACGCTTCCTCAACCGCTGCTTGAACAAACTGCAGACGAAAATGAGGGAGCGAAATCAAGACCAGCCGCGAAAAGCAGGCACCTTCTGAAAGATGATCTTGATTTCAGGATACCAAGTAACATTCACATGCAGGTTTCTCCTAAGCCCCTGAATCTGGCTGAAATGAATCTTCTGACGACTCAGCGGGTACCCATTCACAAAGGGCCCAGCGGAGCACAAGGAAAGTTTTATTCGAGGGGGACCACTTCTTCCCCCCTTGTACGGAAGAGTGTTTCATTTTTCTAAAACATGAGAACCTATACACGAAAATTTGAATAAATAATTTTGTTCCATTTTCAGCTCATTTCACGCTCAGTTGCCGACTTGGTGACGATTCCATGATGAGTTATCGTCGAATGCCTCTATTGAGGACAGAGTCTCCAGAACGTGGGATTTTTAGAGCCGCACCATTTTTGCATCCGGAAGCAATACATACAAACTTAGCGTGTCGGTGAGACGGCTCTGATGCGTTTTGCGTCGGCGATCCTCGTGTAAAGCCGAAAATGCACGAGCACGAACACGAGGCTGGGGCCGAGCCAAGCTCGCCCGACTTTGAGATTTGGTTTCGTGGGCTATTTGCAAGTTTGGGTTGATTTCTGTTTTCAAAAATTCACATGTAATGGAAAGACTTGAAATACATGTAATGAAGTCTTAAAATATTTAATATGGGATTTTAAGATTAGGTTGACAATGTCTATCACATTTGAGTGGTTTCATTTTTCATTATTTGTGTTTAATTTTTATTCGATTTTAAATATTATGAAGTTAAGATGATAATAAATAATTATTGTTTTTAAATTATCTAATTAGACAACATTTTCACTTTATACTTACCGCTGATGACTACCTTTCTTTTCATGCTATTTGAGACTATAATATATTAGGTGCGCAAATTAGTTCTCGCTGTTTATCAAATGATGGCGCCAGCAGTAAGTGCGGGTCGATTTGAACACATCCAAAACGCCACAAGCCATGCTTATACATATGGTAAATAAACCGTTGTGAAACCATTAGTCGCCTTTGTTTTGGCGTTATACCTTTGGGTGTCTGAAAATGTCTGATTTTCTACCAAATAATCGTCATTTGCAGGTAGTGTTGATTTTAATCTTTCATTCGAAGATTCGAAGAATTTCTTTTTAATTTTTTTTTGTTCAAAGATTTTTTCTTCTGCAAAACGCAAGAAGAGCTTGCACAAGCATTAGGAGTTCCCCGCCAAACCATTTCAAGGCAATTGCATGCTTTGGAAATTATTCAAAAACAAGGAACTAAGAATAATAAAAAATGTCAACAAAATTATAATTTGGGGTGAAAAATATTTTTGTATAGAAAATAAAAATGACGAATAACTATTTATTTTTTCAACTTTTTTTTTTGCTTATTTCAAGGTGATATGAATATAATTTTGATATAGGATTCTTGACAAAAAATTTTGAAATATTTTCTAAGAATTTAGATATTTCAAATTGAAATTTCAGCAAAAAGGAATATTCTCAACCCAATAATTTAATTTTCAGGCAAAAAAGGTTAATTCTCAACAAAACATGTTGAAAACCTGAAAATCGATGCTTCTGGTGCAAGCCAAATCAAGCTTGCTTCAAATATAATCAATGGCCGCATTCAGGACGTAACATCAGTGAAAGAGTCACTTGGAAGCAGATATTAGCATCTTCTTCAATGGACGAAGAACAAGCTCACGGTCCTTGATATCACCGTACGTAATATTATGCATATGCAGAAGAGCTTGCATTCGTACGTTCCGCAATTATACATATCATGCCCTCGAGTTAATTAATAAATATGAAGAATTTGAACGATAAATATAAAGGAATATGGTACTTGGACTTCATGTGTTGAGAAAATTACAAATTTTCATGGAGAATAACAATCATATTTATCATAAATTGTGTGCTCATGCAGTTGACTTTTTTTTTAATTTGTCGACTTTAAACCAAATTCAATGAACTAGCCTCTCAAAATATATTCCATTCCAAGAATACATTGCTGAATCATATTTGTGTAGAGACAATTCTTAGAAAAATATTACTATGAACAATTCTTATATTTTAGAATGTTTCATTTAATGCAAGAACTGAGAATGATAAATCTTAGTATTTGTTTGCATGCTATGAAAATTAAAAAAAATGTTCAAACTTAGCATGTAGTTATATCATTTCCAGTGAGTAACTTTGATTTTTCGAATCAGTATTTTGATTTTGAAGGCTTTTGAATCACTATTCAATTTTGAAGTCCAGATTTCATTAGTTCGATTAAGATTGCTTACAGGTTTAAGTGATTGTATTGACTGTGTCTAATAGAACAGTTCTTTCTTTGTTTGTTTTTCAAATGTAGCTAACTGCATATACATACTTTATTTCTGCCTTCCTGATGAAGAAACGTAACATATACAGCTTAATGTGAAACCTATTCACCTCCAGGCTGCAACGCGAAGGTGACACTTGCGAGAAACTGCATTCGTTATGCTTATTCATCAGGACAGCAGATTTGAACAAAAAATGTTTCATTATTATGGTAGGCGAATGCCACTAAAAGTTACATGTAGGATTCTGGTGTAATTTGATTCGCAAACAATATAATATCACAGTTTTACGTTTTTTTAATTCAATTAATGGCGTGGAAGAATGTCGTTTGCAAATACCATTCTAAAGTTCTTTGAAATTGGGTTTTGTTGGCCTTCGGGAGTTTCCTTGATTTCATATCGGTTCAATTCCAAAATCACGCCGCTGTATATGTTCATTTTCACCCACTTCAGAATGGACGTTGTAGCATATATCCCATGGAGAACTGTATTATTACGTACCAATATCGCGAATACGTCACCAGTGGATGTTATTAAAACATTTTGCTCTTCAGTTGGCATAGGCGCAACGCCATCAAGTCCCAGTCGCAATTGAATTGGTTTATCCGGAGAGAAAGAATAACTGCGAACTTCGAATAACTGGCGTGGATTTCTGTGCGGAATGAAACGAATAAATCGAAGTTGGAATCCAAGGAAGGTAGAAGGGAGGGATAAAGCGCGGTTGGTTGGAGGAGACCTCGACCTGGCACGAACAGATGGCTCGGCAGGAGGAGACTTAACAAGAAAATTACGTCTGTCGTTTGTCTGTATATTCTAAAGAATATAATCGAAAGGAACAATTGCATCCGTAGACACCGGGCCCATTGATATATGCACATATAAACTTCTTTTTCTAACTGACTGGGAATGATGTTCAAAAAACGATAGCGAATTTAACTTTTGGGTGGACGTGTCACACAGATACTGATTTCCTTCTAATTTCAAGTGTCTAAAGGTTTATACTTTATTTACATACGCTAATCATTTGAGGGTAATTTGAACATCAGCACCATACTCTGACATCAAGTCTTCCATCTAGATTTTCTAGTTTACTGTTAATACAGGCCGCAATATATAATATAATATATGCAATTAAAATCGCAAAAAGCGTTGGGCTAAGTGGACACCCTTGCCTTAAGCCCTTATCCATCCAGAATTCCTCCGAAATCCCCTCCCCTCCTCTCACCTTGTCTTTGGTATCTTCATATATCTCCCTCACCCCCTCAAACAGGCCTCTTTCCACTCACCTATCCTCCATCGCCTCTCACAACTTACCCCTATCCAACGAAGGAAACATGCCTTTGAGATGCACAAAAAACGCGCAGACCCTCGTCCCTTTCTTCGCTAATTCTCTATCCACCACATGCTGCAGAACTTAGATCTATAATTTTCCTGTCCATTCCTATCTCCTTCCTTATATAGTGGCACTAATAACGCTTCTCTCCACCCTCCTGGGAATCCCTCGCCCCTCCATACGACCCCGGGTGGTGGATAGGGGAATGCTCACAGGAAACAGAAGGTAGGGCTGAAATGAAATAGGCCCCGTGGACCAAACAGACTGGGTGAAGGACACACCGAGAAAAAACCACGATCGCTTTCTGTTGCAGCCCTGTACCGAGGGTTTCTGCTGAATGCGGTTACACTACTCAGTAAGCAGTCGCAGGAAGGGTTCCAGGGATGGTCCCGAAGGAAAAACCTCCAAGTCACGGCGTTAATCCACCCTGCCGAAGACTGCGTGGCACCAGGGGTGCGGTGTTCCAAACGGTGTCTCTAGGATACAAGGTCGCATTCTAGAGTATACAGACCTTACCCCCGCATGCGGGGCTCTGCGGGGGTGGACCTACACTTCCCTAGCTACTCGTGGGAACTTGAATCAAGAATGAACCAAACTTAAACCGAAGTGTGTCTGAGGAGTCGGAGGGAGAGACTGATGACGTGGAGGAACCTGCCATCAGCCAGGGGGCTTATGCGGACGCGAAGAAAGGGATGATGGAGGGTAGAGAAGTCTTTGAAAAGTTAGATGAAGTACTGTGGAAGATGCAAGAATTCTGCAAAACTATGCGAAATATGTTCATGCCTATTAGGAATGGACTGAAGGAGGCACAGACACTAATGGAGGAGCTGGCAACGAAAATAGACTACGCCCAAAATTCCTTCCGACAAGCGATAAAGGATTCCGGAGCGGAGGACGCGGGAAGAGAAAAGAAGAAGGCGATTGCTAACAGGATGAGTGAAGCGGTGAAAGAAACCAGGCAAACGGGGACCTAGACGGAAGAAGCCATGGAAACTCCCGCTTGGAAGCGCGAACGGGAGTCCACCCTGAGCCCCATTGAGGCAGGATCTTCTAAGCGGAAGAAAAAGAAACCGAGGATGCACACTACAACAGTAACGTGCTCGACTTGGAAGAAGCCAGACCGAGAGGACAGGCCTAACGTTAACATCAGGAAGCAGGCGAAGAAGGTGCGGACACGAGCTCGGCCCGAGGCGGTTCTCATCAAACTAGCCGAGGGTCTAAGCTGTGCTGAGGTCCTCAAGGACCTCAAGCAGAAGGTGAAACCGGACAGCCTTGGTGTAAAAATCAGGAGCGTCAGGCAAACCAGAAATAGGACTGTCGCGTGCGAAAGTACGCCGCAGTGCTACCTCTGCGCCACTAACGAAGAGAAACCCCGGACAGACCATCGGCCCGGGACAATGAGGTGCAGGGCATTCCGTGAGGCAACCTTGACGAGGAAGCCTCAAGGACGCGCTGCCTATAAGAACAGTACCCAACCAGGATGTTGAAGGCCGACGAGTCCATTGTGTGGAACCTCCACACTACTGAGGACGATGCGTGCATCCTGGTTGGATGATGATTGAAAGTACGCCAAGCTGGCGCTCAAAAGTGGAAATCGAAGCACGGCTTAGTGGCCTCACCCCCATGTCCTCGCAGTAATGCGAAAGCGGTTTCGAAGACGTGGGTAGGCGGGAAAAGGAGTTAAGGTTTAGTGGGGAGGTGACGTTGCGGTAAGTCCCACACTCACCTTCGTTCCTTGTGGACTGCGCGCCCATGTGTGCATCTTGCGTGTATATATTTAAACGTATATATGCGTGGGAGGTATATACTGGGCTCGCGGTCCCCTAACTTCGTATGTGGTTGGTGCATGAGCATTTTCCGTTTTTACTCCTTAGAAAAAAAAACCTCTTGTGTACTAAACAGCCATGCTTCGTCCTGTACCACAACCAGCACTGCTGCTTTTTACATTCTCAACTTCCTTATCTGCTTCTGTATCTCCTTGTCATTCAACTCCTTCATCTCTGCCTTCCTCGTTCTTCTCCTCTCCCAATCTCTCTTACTTAAATCTGAGCCCTGAAATGATTCTTTAAAAAACTTCCGCCACTCCTCACTCTCTATCTTTTCGCTAACCCTCACCCTACGCTTCCTAAACCTATGTATTATCATCCAGGCGTCCCCCTCTGTTTAACATTTCCTAGCTTCGCTTCCAGATCTTTCTCCTTTTCCTGTTCTTTCTCCTTAGATATAAACCTAAACCCCTTCCTCATTTCTACGTACTCCACCCTTTCCCCATTATCCTCTTTCCACTTCTTGTACTTCCTCTTCACCTTCCTCTTCATCTTTTCACATTCCCTATCCCACCACGGCTTCACCATTCCTTCCTTCTTCTTTCGAAATAACTTCTTTTGCATACACCCTTTCACCTACTCTTTCAGATCCTCCCACATCTCGTCCACCGACTCCCCTACGAAGCGTGCATTTCCTAGCTGCTACTGATACTTCTCTATCGTCTCCCTCGTCCAGGTTATCCTCTCTCCTATTGAGACTTCTTCCTCGCCTTGTCTTTCGCCACCCTCTCCTCTCATCCACAGGCCTAATGGCTGATGGTCTGATTCCACCCTCCACTCTACTGCGAATTTTTTCCGTGTCTTCCCATCCTTGCATATCCCGACCTCACTTACATATGCGTATTCTTCCTCTTCGTTCCCAGTTGCCATACCATTCGCCACTGTCCATCCGCTATTCTCCATCCAGTTCCTTAGAATCTCCGCCTTCTTATTTTTTATCTTATCCTATGATTTCCTTTCGAAGCTCTCCCTTTTACTGTAAAGGCCACAAACTTATACGCTACCCCCCCCCCCCCTATTTTTACTTTCCTCATGTGCACTTCCTCCCTCTCTTCCTCTCTATGAACTTCTTCCTCTAATCCATCTCTAACCCCCAGTTATAATTTCCTCACTAGCCCTTCCTTTCTTCTTCATTCCGACTGCCTTCTGGAGTCTCCACCTATACACCCTTGGTAGCTTGGGCTCTATTCTATCCCATTCCTTACTTTCTACCCACGTCTCTACCAGTCCCACAACATCAAATTCCTGGACATACTTCCAGAAATCCTCATCCTTCTTCTTCATCCCTGCTGCGTTTGAGTACAGCACCTTCACTACTCCTCTGTCCTCCATCACCCCCACCCCCCTTCAACTCTCACTGTCACTCCTGTGAAAGATTAAGGCATTTCCACTTTGGAGAAGTGTTTGTCTGTGGCTCAACACCGCATCCAAGTTATTGTTATATAATTTATATAATATACTAATAGCGTTACGCCCTGAACTGAATGTTGTTGTTTCTGAAAAATAATATTTACTTTCATTCTAATACATATAAACGTCATTTCGTTTTTTTGTCCAGAGAAAAAAAATGGCTAAAATGTCTCATTTTGACCTTTTTTTTTTGTTGTTTAAATAGTAAAATCCACAGAATGACATTGAAATAATATTAGGAGTAGTGTTTGATTATGAAACGTGAATTTCAGATCCAGTCCACTGTGCAGCATGTGGTAGCCTTGCACTCAAGACGTTCTCTAAATTGAATAAAAATACGGTAGTTAGATATTCAAGAAAATGAATTAAAAAGCCTCGAAAATCGTTTTTTTTTTAAATTGACGCCTTCTTGGATTAATTTTCTATGAACTATTTTGGACTGCTCAGTCTCTTGAACCCTCTAGGTTTAGGTTTAGGCTTTGCATTTCTGACAAACACCAATCAAGTTTGCAACAAAATAGCCATTGGAACACCATGCAAATTAAATAGCTTCTGATTTGTATATACCTAGAAAAATGTACGTAAATTTATAGATATATTATCTGGTTATAGTTAACAATCAAAATGAGGATAACCAGCAAGCATAAGATGTGAGTATAATGAATCCTCATTTTCTCTAATCAGACGAAATACTTCTCAACATATTAACGAAGAATTTGATTAACGTTAAAACTTAAGGAAATTCTGTTCCTTTCTTGGATTATATGTATAATATATTCTACAGTTCTTATCTCAAAGATCAAAAGCTGGAAGCTTGTTCTTCTGAGATATTTACATATCATTACAGTCAGTTTCGAAAAACAAGTTCAGATCTCGCATTCCCTGAAGCTGATATCATGATTATGTAATCTTTTATGTTTGAATAAAATCCTACGCTTCTATGAAAAACGTATACATATATCTTCTTCTTAGAAAGATCAATATAAATTCTACAAAATATGTTAAAAAATTGGAATTATGATGTCTTACTTTTCCATTTCAATTAAATGTTGTAACGCCTGAGTCGACGAGGCTCCAGTGAATATGCATTCATAATGAGAGTAACTCTAAAGGTTATTTTTTCATTGCAAAAAATAACAACTCATATAAAGAGAAGAAAACCTCCGATTCAAGATGATACTGCCAAATGTGCCTAATGAA
Organism: Andricus quercusramuli; assembly: GCA_932178445.1. NCBI lineage: Eukaryota > Metazoa > Arthropoda > Insecta > Hymenoptera > Cynipidae > Andricus > Andricus quercusramuli. Next base: position 558,536 of record CAKNXH010000150.1, on the reverse strand, counting down.
TTTTTTGTTACTGCGTTATGTTTACATACACATATATTTTTGTTATAAAGCCACCGATCGCGTCCTCGGATTGCGGATAGAGGGTCTCTATACCAAGGGTTTCTGCTGAGTATGGTTACAATAATTAATAAGCAGTCGCAGTCAATTGTCCAGGAATGGTCACGAAGAAATGACCTCTAAGGGAAAGCGTAACAACTGTGCCAAAAGCTGAATAGCACCTTGTTAAGATGTCTCGAGTGGTGACTCTGAGATACCGGGCAAACTCTCAGAGCATGCAGCCTCATCCTTGCATGCGGGTCTCTACAACGACGGACTAGCCCTTTCCCTAGCTGGTGTTGGGAAAAACAATGACACAACCAAACCACCAACCAGTTTCAGATGTAGTCAAAAGCAATCAAACGTGCAGAGCATCCGACAATGGATCACCAGACAGTGCCAATTAACCTAGAGCTCAAGGTGCTGAAATTAATGTAGATGGAAACATGACGACGAAACGGCGCTACACTCAGTAAAGGAGTTAGCACGGGAATAACTTGCTAGACTGCTAAGATGCCTGCATTATCTCTGTTCACGGAGGCTTTATGGCGCTTTTTCACACTCTTTTGCGCCAAAAACACCCTGAGCTTCAGCACGTTCTGTTTCAGTCATTGCGAAAACAGCGTTCCTACCTCTTGAAAAGTAGATAAGTACTCCTTATGCTTCCTCAAACGCTGCTTGAATATACTGAAGACGAAGACGAGAAAGCGACAGGTTTCTCCTTAGCCCCTGAATCTGGATGAAATGAGTGCCACCCTTCGCGAGGGTATCGCGCAGGAGTCCGACCTCTGGACCATCAACTGCTCAGTTCATTTGGCTGCGTAAGCTTTGATTGATTCAAATCGAAGGCTTAAATTGACAATGGATAAAAAGAACAAAAGACGCTTGCATCAATTGTACAAGAAGATTATGTGCGCAAGGGAGAATGCGCCCCGTGTTTAGTGTGTGATTGACTACATAATATCTGATGGACCGTTCACGGAAAAGTTTCGCCAGTTCGTCCGAGAACTGAGGATCAACAATCACACAGTGAACAAGATAGATGGATTTGGAAGAGTGAACAATTTCTTGCTGACAGATTGCAACTTTAGTTCGATCTTCCTGTTTCTGTCAAAAATAGACCCAAACCTAACGAGGTAGAGACTTTTTGGAGAGAAGTATACAAGATCCGAAAAGGCTGAACCAAAAATAAAATACTAATAACATAATCCTCTTCAAGAAGTTTTGCAACAACCTCGTAACATGAGAGAAGGAATGTCCAGCAAACACTGCCAAAGAGGTGAAAAAATCACTCAGGTGCACGATGAACTTTTTCGTTGCAGGACCAGTGGATCGAAAGTAGGTTTAGCAGGCTCTCGGGATAACCTGCCAATTGACATGTGCGTGTGCAGAAATGCAGCAGCCTAACAGCGCATCTTATCAATGACCAGGACTGATTACCGGAAAGCTTTCGATTCAACTTCTCATAGACTTATCATCTGACTGTTGGGGCATTTGATCAGGCTCCGGTCGGATTAGTTTTTCCTTTTTGACCGGTCCGTTGAGTCATGTCCTTGAGAACTCTCTCCACCTTCTCGGTCGTGATTGATGGACATTCCCCCTAAAATGTAATGAGGTTGTCGCAAAACTACTCGAAATGGATGATATTATCAGCATGTTCTCTCAACTCTGCCATGCATTTTTTTTAAATAACAAATTTGCATTTACTATTTGCTTGGAGAACTGACTTCAGTTAAAATTATAATTATGGTGAATCAAATAAATGATAAGTCACATAATTCAGCCCGACCTTATTTGAATTCGAAAATGTGTCCTCACTCTTATAAAATGATATCATTACCAGTTACTCGGATAAATTTGATCCTACTTTGAATTATAACAATACTATGTTCTATTTTTGCATTTTCTCAAATTAAATTAATTGTGTAGAGAAATTTAGTTTACCGATTCTATTCTAAAATTTTTTGTGATTGCGTGATTCTTGCCTACGAGAGTTTTCTTGATTTCTCCTCGGTTCAATTGGTCAACCGCGTAGCTATTATGTTTATTTCCGTCCATTTTTTAGTTTCGGTTCTGATATATATTCTACGAGGCACTGTAATGTTATGCTCCAATATCGCAACGATGTGACTAGTGGATGCTACTAAGACATTTCGCTCTTCGGTTAGCATGAGTTAGCAGGAGTTAGCAGGGGCATACCTTCTTGTCTCAATTTAATTAGTTTATCCTGAGGAAAGGTGTATTTGCGAACTTTGAATAGCCGATCCGGATTCCTACAAGGAATTGTATTCCTAATACGAAACTTAATTTATTGAAATCAACATTTTGATTTCGACGGATTTGAATGAGATTTCTTGAAATAACAAAACTTCGCCTAGAATTTATGAAATAAACTTATTTTTATTTCAAGTATGCTTATGGTGAGCCATCATGAATGATAATTAATATAATTCAGGCCGAACTACCTACAGTTCCTACAAATTTCGGTTCTGTTTTCAGCAATAGCATACTGAATATACAGACCTTATTTAAATTAAAAATTTTTTACTTCTTGTTGTAAACTGATAGCATTACCAGTTGTTTGCAATGGTTTGATCGGGGCTTCAGACCAACCACAATATTATATTTCAGTTCTCCATTTTTTGTAAACTAAATTAACGGTGCGAAGGCAGTTCGTTTACAAATAATATTCTAAAATTATTTGAGATTAGGTTATGGGTGCCTAAGGGAGCTTGTTTCGCTTCATCTGGGTCCATTTCGACAACCGCACCACTGTACATGTTTACTTTCGCCCTCTTTTTACCGTCGGTTGCAGTATATATTCCACGAAGCATTGTATTATTCCGCTCTAATATTGCAAATACGTCTCCATTCGGTGTTGTTAAAACATTTCGCTCTCCGGTTGGCATGGGTGCAGGGGCATTGCGTGCTACTCTTACTCGAATTGGTTTATTCGGAGGAAAAGTATAACTGCGAACTTCAAATAACTGATGCGGATTACTATTGGCAATAAGCCGAATTGATTGAATTTCATATCCATGTAAGGTGGAACTGAGGGAAGAAGCATGCTTGGCAATTGGAGACCTTGACCTCGTACGAAGTAAAACATCTGCAGGAGGAGACCTGACAAGAGAATAATGCCTTTTAGGAGAATCAGAAGATCCACAACGAGGAGTGCCAGGAATGAGGTCACCATTAGGCGGACAGTCAACTTCTGAACCTACATCTGTAACAAGAAACATTTATTACATTTTTCCTGAAGAATGAAATCTTATATGGGCGTTTCCACGGAAAGTGTTATTTTTCTGTTAATATACGTTTGCAATATTTGTCATCAGCTACAAATTGAATGGGTTGAATGATCACAGCTTTTCCGAGCATTGTTTGAAAATTTTGAGAACAATCATGTTAGTTCAGTGGGGCACAGGCTACTGAAATTTCATAGAGTTGATACTGTGCTTTGATTTGTAGCTCAGCAAGAAAATCTTAAAGTCGCGTCACCGCTTTCAGGTGACAAATTTGCACTTCAACGTACGTAGTTGTGAAAAAAGGGCGCGACTACCCAGGTCAACAATTATTCATTAAATTTAGGTAGCCAGCAGACACCATACAAAAAAGCCGGTTTTTCTAAAATTATCGAAGTATCAGACATTCAAAATTTTGAAATTTTTTATTTTTCGAAAGAATGCCTCTTCCGTCATCGCACTTCACACCAAGAATACTTGAATCATACTTTTCTATCCCCACGGAAATTAAACAGTATTTTGAGCCGCAGAAGTTTCCCGTGGATGAAGTTAAAATAAAAAGTTATTCCTAATTTGAGGCTGAGATGTCCACCCCAGAACTTTAGCGAAAATGTCTTCTTCAACAACTGTCGCTCTAAAAATATCACAAGATAGTCAAAATCTTAATTTATAGTCAAGATTCACTTTACGATAATCCAACGCCACTTCACTCTCCATCGAACTCCATTCTTGATTCGTTTGATGATGCTTTTAACAAACAAAAGGCAGAAATCTACGCTCTGGGTTGTCCAAAACCCGGTAGGTAGGTCACCAGGGATGATATAAATTAACAGTTTTTACTGCAAAAAGGCGATAGCAGAATACAAAACGTCAAACAAAAGACTAAAAAAAGCTGAGCGCAACATAAGAAGAAACATCGGCTATTCATTTCATTATTTGTTGCAAACTACGCGCATGCTCAAAAATATTGACAGAGCTAAAAATGCGTTTCCACATGGATTTATTGTCTAGGCAATAAGTTCGAAATCTTGAGGTTTGTTTTGGAATTTTCTTGTTAAGAAAATGACTTTTCCCGTGGAAATACCCATATTGTAATTTATAAATACCTGACAGGAAACGAGAGCTGGCAGGAGATCTAGAATGAACAGAAGGCTCAACAGAAGGCGACCTGGCACGAGAATGACGTATGTGAGGAGAAGGTGGACGTCCATAACGAGGAATCCCAGGAATAGGGTCACCATTAGGTAGACATTCAAACTCTGAACTCAGCTCTGCAACAGGTAACGCATATTAAATTCTTCTTGAAATAAACAATCGTGTATTGTTATTTGGAAACGACTGACAGCGCGCGAGGCAGCGAATGTAAAACTCCTAGTTATATTATATTTTTATTGAAATTTTCGTTTTTGAATGAATACCATTTCAATCAAAGGATATTAATTATTATTGTCAGCATTAGGCTTATTATGAACATTCCTTTCTAATTGTTTCTCCTAACTCTTGATGCTTGCATTTAGGTGATTCATCAGAGTCAGAAAACCGGAGTCCAGTTTTCTTTCGCACGATTGAATATTTTCGTTGGATATTTCCCATACCTCATTAAACTCAGGAGGCAGACACTCCGGAGCGCGTCAAATTACCCATAACGAATGACCTTTTCATTGTTATGATATGCAGGCCGGATAAAAATACTGAGATTATGAAAGCATGGCGTGATTTAATTTTAATTAGCAAAATTATTCTATTCATATAATTTGAAAAAAGTGTAAAAAGATTCATGAAAATCTGTTAACATTTGCAATAATGATAGAAATGTTGAATTGCGCGCGATAGTATAACCACTGCCCTAACACACCGCACAGTGGGAGGAAACGCATCTTTTTCCATCAAGAAAGTCTGCAACCTTCAATTTTTCCCCGACTTGCAATTCTTCATTGAATAGTTGAAGTGGGCGAAATTTCAAAGAGCACCTTGGTCAGAAATTCTTGCATTTTCATTTGCTTATTCATTATATTTTTACTCATAGTATGGAAAATCAAGATTGTTCATAAAATCATTATTTATTTTTAAGAACGCTTTGTATATAAAGAAAATAATCACAAATCATTGCAAGAGTGTTCCCAGAATACGAATGATTTGATCGTTGTATGTTTTGATTATCATAGATTAATTACATTAGCAAATAGCCAAATATTGTAACTTTTGTTGAGAAAAATTTGTTCTTGGATTAACATACTTCGAATTATTCTGAGTGTGACTGTTAGTCGCAATTTTTAGAACATGAACAATTTTTATTGTTAGGAACAATTTATTGCAATAATTTTAAATTTGTGGTTTCTTTCTATTTCGTTTTTTCCTTTATCATCTGATTTAATGCAGACATTTATGATGGAATAAAATAAGATTTAAAAAATTTGGTTTGATTTTTTTTAATTTCAAATATCACGATTCTGTACATATTTGAAAACATTTCAATTTGCTTTGAGAAAAGTTCGTTCTTCTCGGGAAATACTTTGAACTATTGTGAAAGTGATTGTTAGTGATAATTTCTATAAAACATTGTAATAATAGTTGTTTTGGACAATTTTGGAATTCGTCGTTTTTCATATTCGGATTTTCCTTCATCACCTGAATTGATGCAGATATTCTGGGGGGAAAAAAACAAATCAGTGTAAAATTGAAGGCTGTAGACTTTTTTGAACAAAAAATGCGTTTCCTTCCACCTTGCGGTATATCTGGGTATATTATCGTGTGCACTTCAATATTTCTATTATTACTGCAAATATTAACCGATTTTCCTGAATCTTTTTCTGACTCTCTTCAGATTATATGAATAAACCAATTCTGCTAATTAAAATTGAATGACGCCATGCTTTCATATTTTCACTTTTTTTAATCGGCCTGCATCTCAGATCAATGAAAGGGTCAATCCTTGTGGGTAATTCGACGCGCTTCAGGGTGTCTGCCTCGTGAGTTTGATGAGGGTCGATGGTTGATGGTCGATGGATGATGATTAGATGAGGTATGAAAAATGTCCGACAAAAATGTGTTATGAATAAAATCGTATGCAGCAAGAACGATGTTTACGATTTAACAAAAACCCTTATTAGTCACACTTCAGTAGAATCGCATAATAGACACACTGGGTCCTAATGAGTCCTGAAAAGCTAAGAAAATTGCTAGGTATCATATAGGTACAAAAAAAATCAGGAGACGAAAGTTGTTCACCCAAAAGAGGATCTACAAATTTGCTTTCAACAATTTGTAAATAGGACGAGTAGATTTTCTTTAAATCTTGAAAAATGATATTAAGAACTAAAAAATTAAATTTATGGTAAAACGACACAAGAGACGAAAAAAATTAAAAGACAAAAGTTGTTCAACCTGAAGAGTTGGAACAAAGGCCTAGCGCATAGAGCAAGATAAATATATCATCGAGCGCGAAGTACGAGAACTAACAGTCGCGCACCCCATGCGCGCTCAAACTTGCAAGCGAAGCAAACCGCGCGCGATGAGAATATGCCCGCCTAGCAGGCATATTTTTTCAGTTTTAATTTCTGAAAGATGTTGAGTAATAAATTTAGACTAAGAAATGTACCTAAAATTATAGATATGAAAATTAGATGATTAATCATAATTACCGATTGTATTGAAGATAACCGCCAGTGATATGAGGAGAGTATAAGAAATTATCATCTTCTCTAATTAAAGGAAAAGCGTGTTATTGTATTGATAAATAATTTGGTTAACACTGGAACTAAAGACTACTGTCGCTATCTCATAGAAAACAGACGTCAAGCTTCTCCTTCTGGGATATTTACATATCATTAAAGCCTGTTTCAAGATAAGAGTTTTGTCCTTGAATTCGTTGAAGCTAATATCACAATTATATAATCATTCGTTTTTTGGAAAATGCGATGCACACGTAGAAAATTTATATAATGTCTTTACAGAAAAACAAAAAGGATATTGTGAATACTCGTGAAGCCGTAAAGACCTAGTCACCATAGACGCTGTTGCCATGACGAAAGCTCGCAAAATGCACGAAATTTGCCCCCTGATCATTAGCTTCCTAAGTCGTGCGATGATGCTTTCGGGTACAAGAATCAAGTGTTTTGATCATTGGCAACCAAGCATAACTAGATCTCAAGGAGAATCCTTCAGTGCATTATGGTTCCGTATAGCGTTGAATCTACTGAGCAAAACACTGAATAGCATATCTCATGGGTTACGAATAGATGATAACGAGGATGGTCATCAGGTGACCCATCTTCTATACATGGATGATCTGAAGCTAAACGGTAGTTCGGACCAGAAACTGTAGCAAGTGATCGATGTCACAAAGCAGTTTTCCAATGATATCCACATGGAGTTCGGACTAGATATATGCAGAAGAGTACATTTGAACGGGACCGCAGAATCAGGGACCGCAAAGCCAGCGAACGATTTCGAGAATCACATCGAGGCAATGGCTGAGGGCGAGTCATATAAATACCTGAGTATTCTCGAATCTAAGATAAGGAATATCAAAAAAAGTCTAACGACTGCCTTCACTAGAAGACTCAGTTCGGTTCTGAAGAGTTCTCTCAACTCGGAACACAAGGTCAAACACCGACCTCGAACGATTAAACAGAATTATCCGCGTAGAAATGGCGAAGCACTGAATATATCACAGTAATTCAGCGATTGAAAGGGTAGTTCTACCACAACATGTCTGTAAAGCGGATCATGACTACACGCCCTTGAATTTGTCCTCAGAGAAGGCCTTGAATATCAGGGCAGAAACCATGAAGGAATTGAAAAAGCAATGGAGACAGAAAGCCGTCCTATCTAGGAACGGGAGGATTCGTCATTTCGATTCTGGACAGGGCTGTCAGCACCAAAAATTTTTGCAAACGTGTGTTACATCAAAACGTGGTTGAGAGGTGCCTCCCATTTCTTCAACAAATTCGGCTTCGTAAAACTTAAAAGACTCTAAGCTTTTATTAGCTTTCAATTGTTTGCACGTATAATAACTATAAGTTATCGTAAAATACGATACATGTTCGAACTCCCTCACTAAGGGTACATCATGAATACTTGTGGAAAATTCCTCACTTTTGAGAGCGTAGGGATCTAAATTGTCGATTGCACTTGGGTCATTACAATAATAGACCAGACACCAGATGAACTCAAAAAGTATTCACTAGAAATTTTTCATTTGCCGATAAACACAATTCTTCAACTGAGATAATAAGATAATATTAAACAAATAATATATAAACTAATAAAGTGACTGTCGTGCCTAACTGTTAACAATTATATTTTTTTCTTCTCAAATGTGTTAGATTGACTGCTAGTTCGATATATAGCAACAACTGTTCACCGTACGTCAATAATGGCTATTGCTATTTAAACTAAGAAGGTAACTTTTTTTTTAAAGTAACTGAAAGCAAGTAACATTTTGAAACGCTAACGATAAATAGTACCTTTTTTTTTATATGAATTTAAATTTTAAAACCTAAGAAACCCATCACTGGTTTAAATGGATTCAAGTGTGATTTAAAAAATACCTTTTTTAAATTTCAGAATTAAGTCCACAGAAAAAGTATCCACCAATGAAAAGACGCCGACTCCCCCCTACGGGAGAAAAAAATCACATTCGCAAGCCATAGAAAGTTTCTCCTGTAGTGAAGTTCAATCAGCTTTTATATCTAGAGAAGTCCATTTAACTTGCCCCACTAGAGAATTCGAACTACCTTCCTCTCCGATGGAAGTCCGGACACCTGTTCATTGACCAATTGCGCGTAGGGTTTCACTCGGAATGGTGGTCTCACCTCCTCACAATAATAATAATAATATTGTTGCTCCGACCAATCAACGTCAGCCTATTTATCGGCCTGTAGCACGAAGACCAAGAATACCGCTTCAAAATTATCCAAATGTCGCATAAGCATATGGATTTGAACCTTCGTCAAATTAGTTGACAAACGTGTAAAATATTCTTACCACGGTCGCCTGAAGAATAATAATTTGATTGATGGAACATTGAAACATAAAAATATATATCAATTCTAATCTGGCATTTAATATCTGGACCTTATATTGCAGCTTACAAGGAGAGCTCGCAAGGTGAGTGTCGCCAATTAGACTGCGGCTTCACAGGTCGACCAAGAATTCGTAAATGCTTGCCACGAATGAAAACTTGAAAGCAAGAGCATGTACATGCGCAGATCTGTTTTTGCAGTCACGTGTTATACCCATTCCCCAATGTTGTATTTTGATATCTCGATGCATGTCAAGAACAAATAGTAAGGAGTGGTATCAACCTATGTGTTTGGTGAGCAGAAGTGGGACGAGCGACTTCCAAGAATTCGTTAATGCTTGCCATGTTATATGCTCCTTATTTTATGTGGGGATAAGATTTGTAGCGGTAAGGAGATGATCGTTTGGGAATACGATAGGAGGGAGTGAGAGGTCTGGAGATGTATGTCTCAAGAGAGAAAGAGCGGGGGCGAGTGAGATGGATTTGAGGAAGTTGGTGAGAGGGAGTATGAAGAATAAACGATAAAAAGACAATTATCTATTATGATTGGAGTTCAGGATCCAGCCTAATACATCTGGTATGCCAGTCGTATCAGCGGTGACGAGTCATCTGGTATGCCAGACGACTCGCGGAAGGAGGAAAAAAAGGGAAGAGAAAAACAAACAAAACTAAGAAAGGGTTACAATGAGATTAACAAATTTATTTCGGTATGCGTACAAGGGTTACTGATTCTTCGTCTCAGAGAGTAAGTAAGAGAGAGATAGACAATATGTCTTATTGTACATTCTGACAACAAGGGGACACGTTTGTTGTGTGGCCTGGCGTCGGTGTTCGATTCCCCAAAGCGGGAGATCCAGCCTTGAGAAAGAGAGTGACGGTGAGAGTGTCTGTGGATTTTCTTTTGGCTTGCCTGGCCCGAGCGGAAGTCGAACCCCGGGAGGTTGCAAGTGCTAATAGCGGGAAGTCCAGCCGTTGGCTTTAAGATCAGAGCGGGGAACAGGACCTGATCGTTCTGCCGTTCCGTGGCGGAGCGCGCCTTTTTAAACCCAAGGGGACTCGCGGGAGCTGGCCGGAGTGGGAAGGTCGAGTGGAGGGGGATGCGCGCGCATGATTTTCCGTGGTGCTATACGCGCGGCGTATAGGACTCTCTCTCTTTTCTCTCTGTCTCTTATTCTCTTTTGAGTCTGAAGGGCCCAATATCTAAAATGTTTGCCTACCGAATGGATGAACGTCGTATGCGAGAGGATTTTTATAATTAAAATTAAAAGGAATGAAAAAATGTATGCAAGATCGTGTACATGGGCAGAGCTGTTTTCGCGGTCACGTGTTATACCCACTCTCCTATGTTATATTTTATTATTATTTTGAAACTCAACTGTTTTGCCAAGAAGTCATATATTTAAATTTAAATTTTAAATTTTTTTGGAATTTAAAATTTAAAGATTTTTCGGGTTTCAATCGTGTGCGAAACTATGAATGTTGCCGACGTTTCGTGAACATTGCAGTTCGCTTTTTCAGGGCAGCCCTGAGTTGAAAGTTAAATATCATGTTTTCATTAAAATATTAATCTTCTTGATGAGAATTTATCTTCTGGTTGAAAATTCAACTTTTTGTTCGAAAATTCAGCTTTTTTTGTTGAAAATTTAACTACTTGATTTCCAAATTTCACTATGTGAAAACAAGGACATCAACCATTTATGACTCTTTCAAGATAAATTACAAGAACGTAAAGTGAAACGCTTTGAATCTTGGAAATTCTATTAAAATTCAAGTGATATTTTCTCAAATCCTAGAAAATTGATTTAAATGCCTTAAGAGCTTTTAAAATACCTTAAAGTCATTGAAATCTTTTGAAATGCCAATAAATCCTCTGGAATCCTTAAAAAATCTCCTGAAATCATTTAAAATAGCCTTAAACCTTAAAAATACTATGAAATGCTTCTAAATCTTCTTTAATTCTAAAAAGTTATTCGAAACCACATACAATTTGATTGAATCATTAGGCTCTTTGGAAATTCCTTCAATTTTTTTATAACTCTAAAAAATTGTTCTACGACAGTCATATTGTGTTCACAAAGGACGGCACTTAGTCAAACCTGTATTAATATTTGCACCTGATGGTTGCATTCTCGACATTCAAGGACCGTACTTTCCTGACAGCCGCAATAATGATGCTGCTGTGTTACAACATGAATTCGCAACAGACTCCGAGAGAATGAGAAGGTGGGTTCAAGAAGACGATACTGTCATTATTGATAGGGGATACCGCGATGCAATTAATCTTCTGGCGCGGTTAAATATTATGTGGAGAATGCCAGTTGTTCTTCTACCACATCAGCAGCAACTTACAACAGGAGATACTAACGGATCGCGCCTAGTTACAAAGTCTAGGTGGATCATTGAGGCTCGGAACGGACACATCAAATCAATTTTCAAATTCTTTCAGCAAGCAATACAGATACAAGACGTTCCTAACCTAGGCGATCTTTGTCGGATAGCTGGAACTATAATTGGTAGATATTATCCTTTTATTATCATGGAAAGAGCTGATGCCAGAAGGGCCAATTAATTACTTACAAAAAATAGGGAACCGAATGTGATACAAGCACTGGTTGAGGCAGAAAACCTTATGACGAGGAACGCCCAACGATGGGTTCAATTAGATGCGGGCCAATTATTAGATTTTGCAGTCCTGACTTAGATTCTTGAAGAAACCCACAGTTGAGGTTTATTAAGCTAAACTCGCACCTTCTTATGAGCAAGACAAACTGCAAAGAGATAATGACGAAGAACTCCACATTGAGATGCTACGAGGGAATAATCGAGTACCACAACCAGGATTTATAAGAATCAGAGTTTTTGCTCGATTTCGAAACGCGTTCCAGCATCAACTCTGGATTGCTTATAGACCGAACGGTGATAATGACATGGACGACGGTATGGCTGACGTTTAAGTATTTACTACTATAGAAGGATACTATTGTACATGCTAGTCAGGCGCTCGAACGGTTGGAACTTGTGAACATATATGCAAGCAGTGTATTATGGTTCTTGGGATATACTCGTCATCAAAGAAGAATTCGTCATCCATCACAAAAACGCATTGAGACTGTAAATAATGCGGAAAGTTGACTACAAGCAAGAGTTTTTCAGTTACCGGAAGTTGTTGACATCTAGTTGCGTATCCTAACTTCATTGGCTAGATATGGACAACATGTTGGTCACGTCTTGAGTTTATTTACTGAATATTGAATAAGTCTGGCTCATGTCTCGTTTTGATTGGCCTGATATTGCCTAATTCCTCCTGGGGTCTCACCTTCATTGGCTAGAATCGACAACATTCTGATCATGTCTTGCCATTACTTCATAGATATCAACTAAGTCCTTGAAATGTCTTCGCCTAATTGGCTAGATATTGACTGAATCTCTTTCATGTCTGGCCTTCATTGGCTAGATATTGACAATGCCCTGCTCATGTCATGCCTTGATTAGCTGGATATTGCCTAATTCCAGTTAATTTCTTGCGTTCATCCATCCTGCTTATATTTTGCCTTCATTGGCTACATAATGACTAAATCTCGCTTATGTCTTGCCTTGATTGACCAGGTATTGACTACATTTAGGTCATATATTGCATTCATTTTACTGGATATTGAATAAGCCCTGTAAATATATTGCTTTCATTGGCTACATAATGAATGAATCTCGCTCATGTCTTGCCTTCATTGGCTCGATATTGACAACATCTTGTTCATAACTTGTCATCAGTTGCCAAGTATTAACTCACTCCTGCTCAAAAGATGCCTTTATCATCTGGATATCGAATACATCTCGCTCATGTCTTTCCTTTATTTTCTGTATGTTGATCAAGCTCTGCTCTTATCTTGCATTTATTAGCTAGATATTGACAACATCCTTCTTATGACTGGCCTTCATTAGCTTGTCATTGACTAAGTTATGCTTATATCTTGCCTTTATGGGCTCTATATTGATTTTTTCTTCTTATTTCTTTTTTATTGGCTAAATATTAGCAATGAATCAAGTTCACGTTGAATGAAGCTCTATTTGCTGAGATAACCATGTTTCCCAAGTGGTTTCAGAAATTAAATTGTGGATCCATCCTAACATCCTCATCATTCTCCTGGGAAATTCTTTTTATTGGTACATTCCCGAGTTCTTTTCTAAACATAATTAGTTCCCTTGCACTATTTTAGCAACCCAAGTAATTCAATCTGTGGCTTTACGATATCTAAGATAGAGATTCTTTCCAAGTATAATTTTGTATCATCAGGCACTTAGGCCTAAGATTAGTCTTAGATTCGATCCCTGTGGAACTCCTGATGTCGGTGTAAATGGATTACGGTGAGGGTACCCATCATGAAACATGTCGCAATTATGAAATAGTTTCACAAATAATCTAACTTATAAATCATGTAAAATTACATTTTTCAGTAAAAATTATTATATTAAGAAGTGAAAAAATTAGGCTTTTCAGCTATAGAAAAACAATTCTGGTTCTAAAGTTTCAAACACTACAAAATAATTTTAATTATCCAACCTCTCAAGTTAAAAATTTGCAGGCTTGATACCTGAAATTTATTTTATCTCGTGTATTCACAAATTTCGATTACTACACATGTGTGATTTCACATGAATCAACAATAATATGTAAAAAATAAATAATAAATGATATATAATAATAAATGCAGGTAGAAAATACATATTGCCATAGATTTCAGAAAGATTTCAATGATTTTCCAAAGATTTCAAATATTTTGCAAATATTTCCAAAGATTTCTAAGGATTTCAGAGAGATTTTGCAAATATTTAATTTATTTCTCAAAGATTTCAAAGATTTTAATGATTTCCTAAAAATTTTACAAATATTCCAATGATTTCACATATATTGAAAATTTCTTGAATCTTTCACAAAGATTTCAAATATTTCGAAAACATAAGAAAATATTTCAAATGTTCCGCAAATAATTCCAAATATTCCAGAAAGATTACAATGATTTCCCAAATAATTCGCAGATTTTACAAAGACTTCAAGTACTTGACAACAATTTCAGATAGATTTAAAAGAGTGCACAAAGCTTTCAATATGATCCCAAGGATTTCACGAAGATCTCAATAAGTTCATCAATATTATCAAATATTTCAAAAATATTTTAAATATTTTGCAAAGATTTCCAGACATTTTAGAAAGATTTTAGATAGATTTCAAAGATCGCTCAAAGATCTTCATGGTTTTCCAAAGATTTCCATAATTTCACAAATATCACCGAATATTTCAAAAATATTATAAATATTTCCAAATATTTCAGAAAGACTTACATGATTTTCCAATATTATCAAATATTTCAAAAATATTTCCGATATACTTCCGAAAAGGTCAACCAAAAATATTGACTTTTTACTTGGCCCAGGAGTTCCTTTCAGACCCTAGTATAGTGGAACTCACTGGAAGGATTTTGGGCTAAGATCACTTATTTTTATATTAATAATTTTTTTCTTGAATTATTCTTCTCCGAGAAAAATCACAAATAAGTACAAAAAACAAGTGCCAAACGCAAAATAAACATTTTATCGAGCGCGAAGTGCAAGATCCAACAGACGCACCCCCTGGGGGCGCTCAAACTAGCTAAATAAATATACAGACTTTATGTAAATTCGAAAATATTTCTTTATTGTAACAAACTGGTTTCATCACTAGTTCCTCCTAACAATTCGAGGAAATGTCGTTCACAATTACAATTCTAAAACTCTTTGAGATTGAGTGTTTGTGGCCTAAGGGAGTTTCTTTGATTTCGTTTCGGGTTAACTCGACAACTGCGCCGGTGTACATGTTTATTTTGGCTCGTTTCAGAGTGGCAGTTTTAGTATATATTCCACGAAGATTTGTATTATTTCGCTCCAATATAGCAACGATGTCACCATTTGATTTTGTTAGAACATTTCGCTCTTCAATTGGCATGGGCGCTGGGTCATTACGTGCTACTCTCAATTGAATTGGTTTATCGAGAGGAAAAGTATAAGGACGAACTTCAAATATCTGATACGGATTGTAGTGGGAAATAAGCCGAATACATTGAATTCTAAATCCATGCATGGAAGGAGCGAGGGAATAGCTATGCCTGGCAGGAGGAGACCTCGACCTGGCACGAAGAGGAGGCTCGGTGGGTGGAGACCTCGACCTTGCACGAAGAGAAGGCCCGGCGGGTGGAGACTTGCATCTGGTACGAATAGGAGGCTCAGCAGGAGGACACCTGAGAGGAGAATAATGTCTGTCATGCCAATATGAGCGTCCAGAACGAGGAACATTCGGAATAGGTTCACCATTAGGTAAACACTCGAATTCTAAACTCCGTTCTGCAACAAGAAACAGAGGATTACATTTTTCTTGAAGTGAGCAATACAGAGAATCAAAGATCAATACACTTAGCTGCTGAATTCCAAACTATTTTTTCTGTTTAGACTACCTGAAGGGTTAGACTTGATTGAAAAACCTCAAGCTTTTCAGTGCAAGTTGCGGCAAGCGAAGACATAAACGCATTCAACTTTAGAAAAATGTAGTCAGGGACATATGGTTGGGTGGTATCTTCGCATTCCAGATGATTTTCATCTCTTACCAGTTAATTTCTAAATAATTAATGCACTAGGTATTATAGAATAATCCACCCGCTATCAGATCCTCAATAGTTGAAAAAATTACATGAGTAGATTTGTTTTTATCTTCACCCATATATAATATGCAGACCACGCAATTTGTTTGACCTTCCCGAAGAAAAATTATGTTGGAAGTGTTATAAAAATCAATATCATTTTGATACACAACAAAAATGATAGCAAGTCACGAGCATTTTGATCCGCCGTAATGAGAGACCTATTTCTGAAATCATGATGATCTGATTCGCGGTGATGTATCAAGTCAAGCCAGGATGGCTAACGTTCTTGGAGTACTGTACCTGACATACGAGCTGCTAATTATTACTGATAGTGAAGTATACACGAGCAACTAAAAAATAATGAAATTTGATACGAGAATGTATTCCTCTTAAGTAAAGATGTCAACTGCGCGCGGTTAGACAAAATGTTCAGGTTATGACATCCATACTAAAAGCTAGTAGCCATTTTGATGACTCTGAAGCTCAAAGAAATTTCAATAAAATGGTAGATATAGCTTACCAACTGAATACAGGATAACAGCCAGGCATATGATGAAAGTATAAAAAATCCTCATCTTTTCCAGCTAAATGAAAAACGTCCTAATGTATTGATTAAAAATTTGATTAATATTGTAACTAAAGAATATTCTGGTGCTCTCTCAAATCATATGATACATCATATAGTCGTTATCGTGAGCTGTTTAAACGTTGAGATTCACATTTGAGATATTTACATATCATTAAAGTCGGTAACAAGAAAGAAGATTAGATCTTGGATTCGTTATAGCTGATATCACAATTAATTATTCTTCTATATCTTAGAAAAATCCGGTGCTTACGTGAAGAATGACACATTCTTCGAGGTCAAGTATTCATGTTTTGAAAACACAGCCAAAATCACTGGAAAGGGTTCTAACGACCCTACTGAAAATGCAGTACCCTGAAGCACGAGTATTGCTCGGGTACCCTGGTACTTAGGTTATTATTATTGTCATCATACTATCAGGCCATTTCCCTTTCAAGGTAGTCGTGACTTGCTTGGTTGAGAAAGGAGTAATGTGAGGTGGGGGTTATAGATTTTTTTAAATTGATCTACAATTCTCGTGTTATCAACTTGAATGAGACGTTGGTTCCACTGCACTGCTCCGACCCAGGTTTCTGATCAATATCTTCTGTCATTAACTTTTCTTTTATACACGTGTTTCGTTAGTCGTACATCTTTCATTATTTCAAGATGTCCTAACCACCTTAATTGATTTCGTTGCCATATGTCAACTAGTGTCTCATCTGTACCACATTCTTTGAAGATTATCTAGCTTCTCATTTTGTCCATCAATGTTTTCCCGCATATTGTGCGTAGAGTTTTCATGCTAATCGCTCTTATTGTCCTCTTATCCTTTTCCTGACATGTCCATGTCTCGCTCCCATATAGCACAGTCGGTACAAATATAGAACTATGTATTGCCATTTTAGCTTTTTTCGATATGGTTTTACTTCTATGGATGTATGCTTCTCTATCGATAAACTTCTTACCCTGATTTATGCGCCTATCTAACTTCCCATCTACCTTCCTGTGGCTAGTGAATAGGCTACCCAGATATACGTACTCGTCAACTTGTTCTAATCTCTCATCATTAAGGACAAAGTTGCACATTGTTTTCTTACATTTTCTTTCAAACACCATGATTTTTGTTTTATTTACGTTAATTTTAAGGCCCATGTTTTCCATGCTTGTATCAAATTTCCTCAACATCCTCTGCGAATCCTCGATTGGTTCTGCTATAACAATCTTGTCATTTGCGAAAGCTAACCCACATAATCTCACTGTTTCGAGATCTACATCTTGTTCGTCGAAGAGGGCTATTCTCAGACACTTCACCATGAATAAGATAAATAGCCATGAAGTTCTTAATGAGCCATGAGTACTTAAAAAGCTGATACCTCTCTAATTATTGCAGTTGCTTCTATCTTCCATTGTTTTGTATGTTGGTACAACAATCGCTTTTCTCCAATCGTCTGGGACTTCTCCCATCTTGATACATAAATTTATCAACTCGCACAATCTGTGAGGTATGTAATCGCCACCGTATTTAAGCATTCCAACGCTAGTACTGTCTACGCAAGTAGCCATACCATTTTTCAAGTTCTTGATCATATTACTAACGTCAGTAAAACAGACTTTCTTAATTAGGTTTTTTAATGCATTATGTTCTATGCCGCAGTTGTGTTGTCCTATAGCTCCACCTCCTAATAATTCTTCAACAGAGTCTTCTAGAGCGTCTACTATCCCGTCTGTATCATCTAGCATTTCACCTCATCTTTAAATAATAGTTTCATGATTCCTTCGAAGTCGTTTCGTATTTTCCTCTCTTTTTCTGTTTTGATTTTATCTCTACTTTCCCTGACCAGTCGTTTAACATTCCTCTTTTTGTCTCTGTAATCGTTCTTAATTCTATTTCTCTCCTTATCGCTGAGACCTGTGTTGTTTAGTGTTCTCTTGTACACCATTTTTTTCGGGCTGCCTGAATTTCATCATTCCACCACGCATCACCAGACTTTCTTCCGATTATTGCCGTACCACACACTCCAATCGGAGTTTTATCAATAATATCCCGTAAAAAAGTCCACGCGCCCTCTACATATTTATTGCTTATAAGCACCTCCCAAGTTGCCTTATCTATACGATCGTTCATCTCATTCTGAAAATCTATCCGCACTTCCGGTTTCTGTAAATTTTCAATCTCGATTGACTCGTTTTTTTTCAACATCGTTTTTTTAGTTTTCTTTCTTCTCCATCCCCGTCCTAAGTTTATTTTGGAGACTAGAAGGTAATGATCAGTATTGCTTTTAAAACCTCTCATGACTCTCAAGTATTCGTAATAAATAGGCCCATTTCAAAACATGAGCTAACTAATTTATCCGCGTTATAATTTTTTCTTAGATACAAAAAATTACCTAACATCCTTCCTGTATCTGTATCCTGACTTTGGACGACGGCCCATCCGTTTATATCTCCTAGCAGAATGATTTTTTCACCATGATCGCAAATACTTATTGTGTCATTCAAAGTGTCCCAGAAGGAGTCTTTGACTTCTTTCGGATCACTATCCACTGGGGCGTAGCACGCTATGATAAATAATCTTCTGATTCCTACACTCACTTCAGCCCACAAAAATCTGCGGAATACAAAATCATGATCTTTGAGATGTTGTCTTGATTTTTCGTTCATAATCAAACCAACGGCTATTTTACTGTTTGTATTATTCATTGTTTAGATTTTACACCCAACTACCACCTGTATGCGCGAAATTGATTTCGCGAATCAAATACATGTCCAATTTGAGTAGTGATTCGTTGTATGGTGGAGAGTCTAGTTGTTACGCCAGTCTCAATGAAAATCCTGTTATTCAGAGGGGGCGGGGGGGTTTAAGACAGAATGGAAATCAAGGAGTCGAAGTTGGTTGGTGTTTTATGCTGAGAAGGTCACAAGTCTTCAGCAGCGTTATGTTAGATAGAATTGAAGAAGCCTTGGAATGGTAGTAAAATATGGTGAAAGCTATTAAATTAATCCCTGGAACCTGTCGAAAGCCTTAATATGCTAGCATTTTTTAAAGAATAATGTTAAAATTCCTTTCGAATTATTTGAATTGAAAAATAGTGTATGTGTATATATATGTAAAATAGGCTTTAATTTTTTCTACTTTCTTCCCAATTTCCAGGTTGTACTTGAGTTACGCGGTTAGAAATCATTCATGAAATTATCTATATACAGGGACACGATTTATGAAAATAATCAAACTTCAGAATTTGGATTTGGTTTCTTTCCTAATTTTGAGATACAATCAAAAGCATTCGATCAAAAACACTTGCGCGACTGATTTTGAGGATAGAGAGTACCGCGCGTGAAGGGTCAGTTTACAATAACGTCGCATTTTGAAGTTAACCGTTGGAAATAATGAGTGCTCTAAAATGATTTTCCGGAGGTACTCCCGGATATGTAAGAATCTCTGAAATACTGTAAAGTCCTTGATTCATTGTGAGGAAATTATTCTTAAGAAGCATTCAAATATTATTATGAAGTTCAGTGGAAACCATTGAATTAATATCTTTTGTCTGTCAGAAAAGCCCTAAATTGTCAGAACTTTTGAAAGAAAAATTTGTAAATTCCTTTTAAACCATTGAAAACGATTAATAATTGATTCAAATACTTCAAAATAATTTCAAATGATATCCTGTAACATAGTACATGCGTAATCTATATCTTTATTGCCTGTAGGTGCCTCCCAAGTTGCCTTATTTAAGCCTCATCTAAGACTTCATGTCGACTTGAATTATTTACAAAGAAGGTAAATCATTAAAATTCAGAAAAATTCGTCGAGTACCCAAATACTTAGGTACTTGAGTAATGGCCCTGATCTCGAATCCCAGTTCGCCAAGTATCCTAGTAAATATGCAACTACTTGCCATAAAGTCTTGACCCTACTTATAATTTTTTCTCCATGGAAGATAAAGTATTCATTTTTGGAAAGAGTGCTTATGATGAATTGAAAGGGTCTGAAAATGCTATACAAACTGTACTGTACGATACTTTTTTGTTCATAATAGGAAGAGTCAAAAGTCACCAAGAAAGCAATATCCACGAAAATGAAAGAATCTCACCTCCTCCCCTTCCGCGATAAATATTTACCTGAATGATCAAATTTTTTCTTATATACTATTGTCTAGCCTCACGTTTGACTTAGATCGTATTGTTGAAACACAATAGTCACCTCTGAAGGCGCTAAGAGTAATGAACGACCATTGCATGTTTTAAACAAAGTCATTCGCATTTTTAGTGAATCTTTAAAAATCATTATCCTTATAATAATATTTTGTCAACGGCGATACCACGCTGAAAACACCAGTTCCCGTTAGATCACTGAAGTTAAGCAGTGTTGGGCGCGGTTAGTACTTGGATGGGTGACCGTTCGGGGAATACTGCGTGTTGTTGACCCGTCGTGGGTGTGGTGGACCCACACTGGTAGTATTTATCCACCTAGAAACACTACCCGAATCGGGTAGTGAGGCAATGAACTTTCGAGTTCGAAATGCTAATCAATTTTTTTTTTTTTTTTATAATAATATTGAACGATGTGAAATGCGTTTCTGTTTTAATCAGAACTTTTGGACTTTAATTTTGAACTTGTCACATTATATATAATACATAATAATGTTCAATTATTTACTCAAATAAATCCATTGAGTATTAGTCACATGCGCAGAATCAGGGCTTTGAAGAATAATTTGGATGTGGTCTGGAAATTGGTACAGTCTATAAGTCCGGATACAAGCGACGCTCTCTTCCTGTTGCCAACTTCCTCAATTCAGGTCCGTACGTTCAGACTTGATCATGCTATAAACTTCCATAAATGTACGAACTGTCCGGATTTTTATACTTAGCTGATAAAATTCTACCCACCAATATTTACTCAATAAACATACATTAATTGAAGGTGTAGTTCTGGTAAAACGTTAGAACTGATTTAATTGAGGTCATTAAGACCAATATGGTGTCTGCTGAAAGAGTGAATTTTTCTCTTGAAATGGCTAACTCAATATAAAGTCTGGAATGGAATTGGAAATAGTTCCTCATTATTTCAAACTGATGTCATTACCAGTTGCTTGTAACATTCTGATCTTACTTGGGATCGCAAACAATATTCTATATTAATTTTACATAATTTTCAAATTAAATTAATGATGCGGAGGAACATCATTTACAAGTACTATTCTAAAAGTTTTTGAGATTCGTTTCTCGGTGGCTAAAGGAGTTTCTCCCTTTTCACCTTGGTTCAGTTCGACAACCACGCCGGTGTGCAAGTTTATTTTCACCCTTTCTTTACGTTATTAACTTGACGCAATCCGCGAAGAACTGTTTTATTATAGTGCAATATCGCAAACACGTCACTAGTTAATGTTGTTAAAATATTTTTCTCTTCATTTGGCACGGGTACAAGGGCATTATGTGCTACTTTGAATCGAATTGGTTTATCGGAAGGAAAAGTGTAACTGCAAATTTCAAATAGCTGACGGGCATTCTTGTGCGTTATGAGCCGAATACATCTAATTTCATGTCCAAGGAAGGTAGAAGGGAGCATGTCTGGCAGCAGGAGACCTCGTAAGAGAAAGGGGTGTTTGCAGGGGCTCTGAGGAATTGAAAAAAAAGAAAGAAAGGAAAATAAAGGGAAAATTTCGCGGCGATAGACGGCAGCATTCTTCAGAGACATTTGTCGGTTGCAGAGGGTACTGCATGGAGAGGTCCCAGTTACCGGCAGCAGAGCAAGAGGTGGGCAGTGAGAAAACTTCGATTCAAGAAAGAGGGATGGTGGGAGTAGAAAAACAAGGCTGGCAGAGATGGAGGAGTGGAAATACGAGGAGATAGAGAAATAGATAAGGAAGATAAGAAGGTCAAAAGCAGCTGGGCTGGATGGGTTGGAGAACGAAGCATAGCTATTTAGCACACAAGAGGTTAGGCAGAGGCTGAAGGAGGTAGTGGTGGAAGCATGGACGGGGAGGGATTCCCAGAAGGATGGAGAGAACAGTTAATAGTGTCACTGTATGAAAAACAAGACACGGATAGACAGTAAAATTGTAGAGGAATTACGCTAATGAATACGGCGTATGAAGTATACGCGATGGTGGTGGCGGAGAGGCTGCGGAAGGATGTCGAGGAGGAAGGAATATTGCCGGATCTCATAGGCGCGTTTTCTTCGCTTGATAGTGGTAGGTTGTGGGAGACGATGGAGGATAGGGGGGCGGAGAGAGGCCTGATCGAGAGGGTATGGGAGATATATGAAGAAACTAGAGATAAGGTAAGAGGATGGGAGGGGACTTCGGAGATATTCTGGATGGATAGGTGTTTAAGGCAAGGGTGTCTACTTAGCCCAACGCTTTTTGCGGTTTTAATTGTGGATATGGAAAGTAAGCTGGAGACTGGGGTGCTGGAAGGAGTCAGGATAGGAGGGGTTAGAATTTGGTCACTAGCGTGTGCAGATTACATTGTTCCAAGTTTATACTGTTCAGAAAAGCAAGGGGAATGGATAAGGAAAGAGATTGCAAGTGGAAGGGAAAGGCATACTCATAATAAATTGCAATAACTGATAATTAAGATAACGAAAAACCGAAATTTTTACAGTGCGTGGTAAGAGAGTAATTTTTCCAGTAGCGATTGACCTATTGTTGATTCTTTGTTTGCGTCTGAATTGAAAAGTTGTTTACTGTAGCATAACACATTGATTGACATTTTCATGGGGTCTTTGATTTTCTGAAATAAGATCTTCGGTAAGACAGAAACATAGGTTAAAAAAATATTGAGAGTTTCCAATTTTGTCTTTGGTTAGAGAAAAACTCCCCCTATGAGAAAGAAAATTTATTTCATGCCTATGAGGAAGCAAAGTGCTCAGAAAATGAGCACAAATACAAACATTAATAGTAAATATATCCATTTTACTTGGCATCGGTATTTTCAAATTAAATTAACGGTGGGGAGGAATATCGTTTACAGATACAATTCGAAAATGTCTTGAGATTGGGTAAGCAGAGCCTAAGGGAGTTTCGTCCATTTCGTCTTGGTTCAGGTTGACAACTGCGCCGCTGTGAACGTTTATTTTCACCCGTTTTCTATTGTTATGGACTTGATATATTCCACGAAGGAGTGTATTATTAGAGTGCAATATTGCGAAGACGTCACCAGTCAATGTTTTCAAAACATTTTGCTCTTCAGTTGGCACAGGTACAAGCACATTACGTGCTACTTTTAGTTGAATTTGTTTATCGGGAGGGAAAGTATAACTGCGGATTTCGAAAAGTTGACGCGAATTTATTTTGGGAATAAGCTGAATAGATGAAAATTGGTGCCCATGTAAGGTAGAAGGGAGGGAAGGTATATGTCTGGCAGGAGGGGACCTCGACCTGACACGAAAAACAGGCTCGGCAAGAGGTGACCTGGCAGGAGAAGGATTTCCTTCAGGAGAACCAGAATATCCACGACGAGGAACCTGAGGGATAGGGTCACCATTAGGCAAACACTCGAACTCGGAACTCCACTCTGTAATAAGAAACGAAGTATTACATTTTTCGTGAAAATATGATCGTGTGTTATCACCAAGTAAGATATATGCATAATTTCAAACATCAAAGTATTTGAGGCAATTCCAAGAAAATTATTCATATTTGAATTAAAATTTGGAAAATTAAGTACATTCTTCATGTGATCTGCAAAAAATGGGTTGCGATTGTTGTTGGCCAACTGAGGGTCATTTCCGATGTAATTTTCTGCGTAGAATCAAAATCCGGCGTCAAAATTTTCCCACCACGTCAGGTTTTTGAGATATCCTAACCTAAAAGTGCGAAAAATGTGTTTTTTTGGTATATTTGAGGTTATGTAACATCGCGAAAAATTTTTATTTTCTGAAATCGGCTCATGCCATCTAAATGTACAACTATCAAGCTTTTGAAAGCTTTTTTCAAATTTGAGATATCATTTTTCTTTGCAGAGATATCCCTAAATGAAGTTTAGTACTTTCATAATTACATTACCGCAGTACTAAAATTGAAAACACTTCTTGAGATTGTGGAAATAATATATTTCTGTGTTTTGTGTGTCGCTGAATCCAAATCTGAGCACAAAACTATCCCATTACCTAAAATTATTTAGATTTCCTAACCTAAAAGTGCAAAATCTACGATTTTTGGTTGAACTATCGGTATAAACCTATGTATATGTAGTAACCTGTATTTCATGTCCTGGAACATTCAATCTTCAAACCTACGGCCATGAGCATAGAACTTTGAAAACTACATCTAACCTTCTTGACTTTTGTGGTATCTCTTTGGCTTTTGTTCCAAAGATCTTGTGCCAGATCGCCTTTTATGTTGTGCATGTGGCCCATCGCGTTGGAAAGACCAGCAATAGTCGGCTAGCATAGCTGTTGACCATTTTCCTTGATAGCGCCTTTCCATTTCTCTTTTGTCTTGGTGAAAACGCTCTCCTTGCTCTTCACTTACATCGCCTAAATTGTTAGGAAACCAACCTAAATGAGAATGCAAATAGTGCAACTTGATGCTCACATTACAACCCAAGTTTTTGAAGCTTGTTAGCAGTCCTTTTGTCAGCTCCTCGTAATTATGAGCTTTTATATTTCCCAAAAAGCCATCCACAACTTTTTTGAAGCTTATCAAAGCTTTTTTTCCTTTTGGACTCATCACCATTTCAAAATCATTTGTTTTCAACAAATCGCGAATCTTTGGGTCTACAAATATCCTTCTTTTATCTTTGCATCACTCAGGTTGGGATATTTTTCTACAAGGTACTTGAAAGAAGCACCATTTTTATCAAGAGCCTTCAAAAAGTGCTTCATTATTCCCAATTTAAAATTAAATCGGGGTTCTAAAAATATGTACACTACACTCTAGATTCCACTTCTATATATTTATATATCTCTACATCTCTGTACATTGTTCTATGTGTATACTCTGTTTAGCTCCTAAAGGTGCTTTATAGCCCTGTGAGCTTTTTTCTCAATAAATTCAAATTCAAATTCAATTTGATATGGAGTGGTGGCAGTAATATTTTTTTTTGCATCAATCAAGGGATCTTTTAAAATAGTAGGATCGCCTTGTATGAGGGAAGTACGAGTAAGCCAGTCCTTTCTAATATAGTGCTGCTTCCTATCTCTGCTATCCCATAAGCATATAAAAGATGGGTACTTTGTAAAACCTGATTGTTGTCCAAGAAGTATACCAGTAATTTTCAAATCTCCACATACATCCCACTTGTGCTCTCCATACTGAATAGCTTCGAGAATAGTTTCAACATTTTCATATGACAATTTTAAGTGAGCGGAATGAGCAATAGGCAAGGAAGCGTATTTATTGGAGTTGTGTAGCAAAACTCCTTTCAAACTTGTTTCAGAGGAGTCAGTGAACAACCTCCAATTAGAGGGATCATATGACAGCCCACATTTTTGCATTAAAGCACCAACGTCATTGCAATAAACATATGTAGCTGTCACCTTTGGAAAAGAACTCAGTAAATATCTTCTCTCGATGTCTATACCAAGAGAATGTAGTTCCAGGGGCAAGAAGATTCCTCTCTTTTAGCCATGAACCCAGTAACTCAGATTTATCTTTCGGTAAGCCTAAGTCTCGGACTAAGTCATTTAGCGCAGCTTGGTCAAAAAGAACCGGAAGCGTATCAGAATCTTTAATATCACAAGAATCTTTATATTCAGATTCTTGGAGATCTCTATTCTCACTGCCAATACCGTTATCGGTATTTCGCTTCCAACTTGGAGGGTTTGGAGGAATATCGCCGAATTCCATCATCACGGGTTTTGTAACACTCGATACATTTGGGTACCTAATCTTATGACAATTGTAAGTATTAAAGCAAGAAGTTGTAGTTAAACAAAAATATCACTCATCGTGACTGGGAGGCTCACGCCGTAACATTGGTGGTTTAAAAGGCATTGGTGTAACTGAAGTTTTGGCATTATTCCAGCGTCGCAAAGTCTCAACACATGATTTGCAAGCTTTGTGAGGAACTCAAGATTTATCTTGGCTAGAAATCAATATCTCGGAATAATTTTTGTAAAATGTTTTGACATTCTCATTGATATCAATTTTCTGCTTCGAAATCATGAAACGACCGCAAATGTAGCAAAAACTGTCCGGATCATTTTTAAACACTGCCGGGAGTCTATCATGAAGAAAAGGCACCCGTAAAAAAGACTGATAAAAAATACTGAAAAATATTAAAGGTTGACGTGAAAACGGCTGATCAGAAGCCCAGAAGAAAAACTTATTGCAAGCAGTGTCGTGAAAACAACTGCTGAAAAACTGCTCGACGATAAATCTTTGCTGAAAAGATAGCCGTGAGAACGAAGAATTTTTTCAGAAGCAACCTTAATGGTGGGACAGATACAAATGACAATGTCAGTGAGCGTCTCATATTTCATAACTGCATAAAATTTAGAAACAAATGACAATGTGAGTAAGCGTCTTATGTTTTAGAACTGCATGAAATTCAGAAACGAACAAAATATGAGTGATCGTCTTATGTTTCACAACTCCATGAGATTTAGAAACAATTGACAATGTGAGTGAGCGTCTTGTGTTTAAGAAATGCATGAAATTCAGAAACAAATGAAAATTTCAGTGAGCGTCTTATCTTTTAGAACTGCATTAAATTCAGAAATAAATGATAGTTCAACCAAAAAACCGCATTTTCGCACTTTTAGGTTAGGATATCTCAAAAACCTGACATGCTGGGAAAATATTTAACCCCGGATTCGGATTCGACGCAGAAAATTACATCGGAAACGACCCTCAGTTGGCCAACAACAATCGCAACCCATTCTTTGCAGATCTGTGATTATTAATCCATCACAGTTACTACGTTTTTCAACTGAATAAAAATACAAGAGTTAAATATTCAAGAACATATATTTCAATAGCCTAGAAAATATATTTTTACAGGCGTATGCCGCCTTCTTGGATTAATTTTTCGGACGCAGTTAAGATCCACGCAATTTCTCCGATCGTCATAGTCAAAAATAATGTTCTAAATGACTTGAACAGGAATATAATTTGAATGTAGAACAAAAAAGGTATCAAAATTAAAAGCATTTTAAACCAAAGAAATGAATTATCGATTTTTAAAATCATGATGATCTGGTTTTATATTGCGCGCGGTTAGACAAAGTATTTAGGTTATAACACCTACACCAAGAACTAGCGGCTGCTTTCTGTTTAATCTAGCAAAAGACCGTGAAATCAGATATAAAAAATGCTAAAGAAGAGTCAAATTATCGCTGAAGGAAAATAGTTTTTAACAGAAATGATCCATCTTTTTCACTTTGTAACGATGTTTGGTACGAGAGTCGTACTAAGGATAATATCGAAGAAATTCCTGCTTTAACTTAAACTCAAAGTAAATTTTCACTAATTTCTGAAAAACTTAAATGAAGTTTTGAAAAAAAGTAACTGGGATAGAACAAAAATTAAATTGCTAATGGGATTTTACTTTAAATTATAGATATATTATATAATTATATCTACCAAATAAATTGAGGATGACCGCCAAGGATACAACGAAAATGTAAAAAATCATCTTTTCTAGATACAAGAAGAAGCTGTAATTGTATTACTGAAGATTTTCATTAACATTGAAAAGTAAAGAAGATTCTGGTGCCTCTTTAAATTATATAATATATCCTATAACCCTCATCGCAATGATTATAAGCGGCAATCTTGACATTCTGAAATATTTGCATATCATTTGAGTTAGCTTCAAGAAACACGTTAATATGTTAAATTCGTTGAAGGTGATATCACAATTATGCAATTCTTTGTTTTACGAAAACACAGTGGTTACAAAAAATATATATAGTGTCCCCTATAAAGACCTATTTGAAAGTTTGAAAGACTAATATAAATCCTGCAGAATATGTTTGAAGAATTGGGAAGATGGGTTTGATATTTTCACATTTTTGAGTTATTGTTTTAAAAAATACTCATAGATAGAATTGTCTCCGGACAAAAGCATCATCCTACAACTAGAAGTCCGAGCACTGCGCCAAAAGCTTGAGGCAGCGGGGCTCCAATAAATTTGCAATCACTATCATAGTAACACCTAAACTTATTTTTTATTGCAACAATTATTAACTCTAACTATGACAGATGCATGTTGCATATTTTTAATAAAATTCTATATTTAGAAGAAAATATGAAATTGTAATGGCGAATAACATAATTATATTTATCATTATTATTGTAGATTACACAATTGTCATATTACGAATATTTATTCCAAGTGCGTGTTTTATCAGTTTGACTAAGAATACTTAAAATTTAAAATTATGGTATTTGAAACTCATCAATATTGTCAGGGCAAATATAGGACGTGAATTTAAGCTGTTATAAATTCTCCTAAAATAACAGAATTCCACCTACTATTTACTTCATAATCTTATTTTAATGGAAAGTGTGTTCATGATGAGTCGTAATAACTAACGATTAAGATAATTAAGACCGAAGTTTGTACGGTATCTGATAGAAGAGTGATTTTTTGTAGCAATAGCTTACTTTTACACTCTTTGATTAAATTAAAAAATGTTCCCTCATTGTTGATAACTGATGACACTGCTTCAAATTGAATCAATGGTGCGGAGCAATGTCTTTTACAAATACACTCAATTCTCAATTCTGTGCACTCCGATGTTGTGCCGGCTCCACGCTTGGCTGCTGCTACCCACACTCTGAGCGCCCCTTGATGTCTCATCCCCTCGATTAGTTAGAGCAGTATTAAAAGTTGATTACATTACGCCTCTCTGGGCGCTACTGTGCCATACTGTGCCGGCGTAGAATCGGGAGATAAGTGTTCTATTAGAAAACATCTTGAGATTGGTCTAGAAGTGCCTAAGGGAGTTGCGTCTGTTTCATCTTTGTTCAGATAGTCAACCATTCCGCTGTACATGTTTATTTTCATTCTTTGTTTATTGTTAGCGATGAAAAATATTCCACGAAGAATAGTATTATTACGGTGCAATATTGCAAGTACGTCACCAGTCAATGATGTTAAAACATTTTGCACTTCAGTTGGCATAGGTACCAAGACATTATTTGCTACTCTCAGTTTGATTGGTTTATCGAGAGGGAAGGTGTAGCTGCGAATCTCGAGTACCTCATGTGGGTTGCTTTTGGGAATAAGCCGAATGGACTGAATGTCAAATCCTTGCAAAGTGGAAGCAAGTTTGGCAGGAGGGGACCTCGACCTGACACGACGAGGAGGAGGCCTGGCAGGAGGTGACCTGGCATGAGAATGATTTCTATCAGAACAATAAATTCTACTACGAGGATCATTAGGGATGGGTTCACCATTAGGTAAACAGTCGAACTCGGAACTCCACTCTGCAACAAGAAACAGAGTATTTAATTCATACCAAAGAATACAATCGTAAGTTGTAATTCAGTAATACCTGAAAGCATACAAAACGGCGACTGTATAACTTATACACTAGTTTATATAAGCACACACAAACTTATTTCTCAAATTGATTAGGAATGATTTGAAAGAAATAACCGCGTTTTTACCTTGAAGGTACTCGTGTCACACAGGTACACAGAGGAACAAACTCTTAACCCCTAAATCCAAAACTTTTTTTGCCTCTCAATTTTAATTACCAGAAGGGTTAGATTTGATTGATACACGTGAAGCTTTTTAGATTTATTTAAAAATTAGTCAGGGACATCTGCCTGGGTGACGTTTTTGTGTATTCAAATTATATTTCTTGTTACCACGTAACTTTCGAATAATTAGTGCCCAAGTTTTCATAGAAGGATTCACATTATTTTTATTCTGAAACGTATATTCTATACAGGCTAATTTTGAGGTTCTCATTGTATCCCGATATAACTGCTTCCATCCAGAATTATTATGTATGATTATATTTACCAATTAAATTGAGGATAACTGCCAAGGATGTGATAAGTATATAAGAAACCATCATATTTTCTGATCACAAGAAAAACTTATTGAGGTAATAATTGACAATAAAATAACTTTTTAACTGAAGAATATTCTGGTGCTTCCTTAGCTTATGTGCTGTATCCTAAAATCGCTATCTCGAACATTATAAGCGGAAAATTTGTCGTTCTGAGATATTTACATTTTATTAGAGTCAGTACAAAAAAATAAAGTTAATTATTATTATAATTTATAATTTGTATTCTTCATTATAATTTTGAGTGTCATTAATTATTCTAGTAATTTCACTGAATAATATGTTGCTGCTTTTATATATAAGATCATATCACTTGATGTGAGATATTTACATTTCATTCTTTCGAAATTTATAGATAAACATTAAGATCTTTGTTTGTAATTCTGTAGGTCACTTCAACGTTTAAACCACGCCTACTTTTGAACGATTTGTCTTATAGTCAGCCTTTGACGAAATGAAGGTTACTGTCGTTAACCAGATATTTGCGACCGAAATTCAATAATTCAGGGTATTTTAAAAATTGTAAACAAAATGTTTTAAGACTTTCAATGACTTCTGATGCGAAACATAAAAAAAACATGAACAATGCAACATGTAATAACATTATATCAAAATGTATTCATTAAATCAAAAAGTTCATAATATCTGGTAATACTAAATTATTTACTGAGAAAAAATTCCATAAGAGTATTAATACATTAGAAACATATAGAGTAACAATAAAGAATTCATACATTTTCTATGAACGACGATTTCAAACCTTAAATATATTGGAAGTTTATTTCCTAAACGTAATACAAAATAATACTATGCAGAATGTTGTAGTTCCAAAATGCTGGTATTGTTATGATACCTCACATGTATTGGAATTTTACAATACATCTCCAGTAGCCAGTAACACTTCTGTATCATATTGGCGGCTGGATATCTCGATACCTGTTGAACCGAAAAAGTAAAAAAAAAAAAAAGATATAAGTCATTTCTCAGGACACTCATAGAATTCGCGGAATTAATTGAATTCCCGAAATTGATTGAATTTTCTCAATTCATGGAATTCAAAGAATTCATGGAATTCAAAGAATTCATGGAATTCTCGAAATTGATTGAATTTTCTCAATTCATGGAATTCAACGAATTCATGGAATTCGAAGAATTCATGGAATTCAAAAAATTCACGGAATTGAAAGAATTCACGAAATTCAAGGGTTTCACGGACTTTACCAAATTCAAGGAATTCAGAGAATTCAAGGATTTCACGGAATTCACTGAAGTAATGGAATTCACGCAATTGATGGAATGCAAGAAATTGATTGAATTCACGAAATTCACGAATTCAAGCGAATCAATGAATTCATGGAATTCAGGGAAATCATGGGATTAAAGGAATGCATGAGATTCATGGAATTCAAGGAATTAACGGAATTCACAGAATTCACAGAATTCAAAGAAATCACAGAATTCACATAATTCACTGAATTCAAGGATTTCATGAAATTCACATAATTCACTGAATTCAAGGATTTCATGAAATTCACCGAATTGGCAAAATTCACGGAATTCACGGAATTTACGAAATTCATGGAATTCATTAAATTCATAGAATTTGAAGAATTCAAGGATTTCACGGAGTTAAAGGAAATCACAAAATTGACGGGATTCGTAGAATTTTCGGAATTATTGGAATTCAAGGAATTCACGGAATTCATGAAATTCCAAAATTTGTGGAATTCATGATATCAATTGAATTAATGGAATTCACGGAATTCAAGAGCTTTAGGAACTTCAAGGAATTCACAAAATTCTAAAAATTCACGGAATTTGAGGAATTTACGGAAATCATGTAACTGAATGAATTCATGGAATTCATAAGAGTTCAAAAATTCGCGGAATTGATGGAATTCAAGGAATTCACGGAATTCATGAAATTCAAAAATTCTTGGTATTCATGAAACTCAAAGATTCGTGAAATTCATGATATTCATTGAATTCGTGAAATTCGCGGAATTCAAGAGCTTGACGAAATTCAAGGAATTCAAGAAATTCACGGAATTCAAGGAAAATAACGCAATTTGAGTTCACGAAAATCATGAAACTGAATGAATTCATTGAATTCATGTAAGTCCAAAAATTCGTGGAATTCATGGTATTCACTGAATTCATAGGTTCTAAGGAATTTACGAAATTTAATGAATTCATGGAATTCAGGAACTCCATGGAATTCAGTAAATTCGCGGAATTCAAGTAATTCATGGAATTCAAGAAATCCATGGAATTCAGTAAATTCACGGAATTCAAGTATTTCATGGAACGTGAATTGCGTGACTTCGAGGAACTTCGTTAATTCAGTGAATGTGGTGAATTCAGTGAATTCTGTGAATTCCATTAAGCCATTTCCCTTTCGGGGTAGGCGTGACACTACCCGATTCGGGTAGTGTTTCTAGGTGGATAGTTTCATGTAGTAAATAACTACTAGTGAGGGCTAACCGAACCCACGACGATGCAACAGCACGCAGAAATCCCGAACGGTCAAACATCCAAGTACTAATCGCGCCCAACAGTGCTTAACTTCAGTGATCTAACGAAAACGGGAATTCCGCGAATTCGATTAATTCCATCTGTTCCTCGAATTCCATCAGTTCCGTGAATTCCATGAATTTTATGAATTCTATAAATTCCGCGAATACCATGAGTTCCGCGAATACCATGAGTTCCGCGAATACCATGAATTCTGCGGGTTTCATAAATTTGGAAAATTTTTACGAAATCTTCTTTAGCTATATGTAAATTATTTCTTCTGTGTGGGTGGTGTAAAAGGAATGCTTTAAGATCAACTCAGAATTATAAGGAAATGTGGGAAGTTTTATTTACCTATTTTATCAGTCAGTATTTTGCGTTGAATATATTTTTCCTTCTTTTTTTCTTATATTTTTCCAAGATAATATTTATTCGTTATGTTTCTTAGATAATATATCATAACTTATTAAAAATTATTACTCCTACATATGTGTCAATGCTTTTTCTATTTTGAATATGGCGCCAGAAGTCCTTTTAAATCGATTTAGTGATCCATTAAGATACCACGCGGCGTTGATTGTATTGTTTCTGTTTACTTTTTTTCGGCGCTTGGAAAATGTCTTATTTTATTAATTTTTAAATAATTATCGCGAGTGTTGACGTTTCGGAGGGACTTTCCCCTCAAATAGGGATATGAGTTTTCTGTGGGGAAAAAATTGGCTCCTGACATCCTTTCGGTGCGCCAGCATTTGAAATCAATGTTTTGAGGTGAGTTTTGTAGGTTAGATTACCTCCTACATGATCCTTAATGCGATCACGAATTTTGGATAATATTCAATTTTAAGGCACTCTGCGATTGTGCGCTTCGCATAAAACAGGGGTCCCCATGTAACATTTCATCGAAACATTCCGATTGTGGGTCATTTATATATATTCAGGGTGTCTAGCGACCTTGAAAACCTTGAAAATCTGGAAATCTCCTTGAATTTTCCACGAGAACCTTGAATTAATTTTTTTTTTAAAGATTTTTTTTCTTAAAATGCGAAAAATAATTTAAATCTTTTAGTCTATAATAAAAGAAACACCTCGTTCAGTAGAAACCTTGCTACTGAAAATTTTTTTTATTTCACTTTTTTCATTACGCCATAAATAAAGAGATTTTTGGGCATTTTTTATACACTTTACCAATTATTTTATAGATTGCAATGAACAGACTTTAATATTTAGGGTGGCGGCTTGACCGAAAAAGACCAGGAAATGACCGGGAATTCAATTTAAAAACCAGGAATATACTTCTGATTGTTGCAAAATTCAAGTTTTCATTATTTTAATAATTTTGGTAAGAATCCAACTATTTGGTTGAAAATTGATATTTTGCATTCAAAGATTAAACTATTTGTTTGAAAATGTATGTACTTTGTGGGAAATTCGTCATTTTTGTAGAAAGTTTATCTTTATGGTTGAAAATTAATCTTTTCGATATAAAATTCAACTATTCCAGTTGAAAATTCAACTATTTCGTTCAAAATTCATGTATTTTGTTAAACAATTTATATTTTCTGTTGAAGATTATCTTTTTATTTTAAAGCTTATCTTCTTTTTCAAGAATTCTTCTATTCGGTTAACAATTCAAGTATTTCAGTTAAATATTTACCATTTCTGTTGAATATTCAGCTTTCTGGTTGGAAATAAAATTATTTGACTGAAAGTTAAACTCTCTTGTTAAATTTTTGTTGTTGAAGATTCATCGTTTTAATTAAAAATTCATTTCTTTTGATTGAAAAATGAGCTGTTTGATTGTAAGCTTTTTTTTTTCCTTTGGATGCTTTTCGTTTCTTTGTCTTCTTTAATTAAAAAGCCAATTATTTCGTTAACAATTTATGTATTTTGTTAAAAAATTGCATTTGTTGGTGTAAAATTAAGCTTTTTGTTTGAAAATTAATCTTCTTGTTTAGAAATTCATCATTTTTTAGTTGAAAATTCATCTTTGTGGTTTAAAACTCAACTATTTCAGTTGAAGATTCATTGTTTTAGTTCAAAAATCTTATGTTTGGCTTAAAAATAATGTTTTTAACTAAAAATGTTACTATTCCATTTTCGGTTGCAAAATATTATTTCTTCAGTTCAAAATTCGACTATTTGGTTAAAAATTCATGTATTTTGTTGAAAAGTTGTATTTTTCGGTAAAAAATTAATATTAATATATTAATATTAATTAACATGATTTTATTTGAAAATTCATCACTCTGGTTGAAAGATGAACTATTTTGTTGAAAACCCGTTTTTTTTGTTGAAAATTAATTTTTTCAACTGAAAGTTTAACTGTTCCATTTTTTATAATAAATGAATATTTTTTAGTGAAAATTTTGAGTATTTTCTTTGTTCTCTGTTGTGGTGTTAAAGGATGTTTAGAATGAACGTCATGAAGTAAAATGAATATTTGCGTTTTTTATGGAAATATGAATGTGATATGCTCCTTACTTTTGGTTGGGATATGTTGGATGTAGTAAGAAGGATATACGTCGGGGATAATAGATTTACATCTATCAAGAGGAAGTGAGGAGGAGTTATCTCATGAGATAATAAGAGACAGGAGAGGTAGGGGAACCATAGGAGGGAATGAGAGGAAAGGTTGCCATCTTTGTAAGATTGGGGATGTATGGTGGATAGGCTTCAAGGGAGGTGAAAGGTGGGTGCGATCATCGGATAGAAAGAGATAACAGATAGAGGAGTGATCTAGGGAGTACCAGAGGAGGGAAAGAGAGGATAAATGTCGAAGGAGGTGGAAAGGCGGAGTGATGTGTCTACATCTAAAGATAGAAAGAGATAGTAGGTTGAAAGAGTGATCTGGAGACTACAAGAGGAAGGAGTGAGAGGATTAATTCAAGGGAGGTGGAAAGAGGGATTGATGTATGTATCTCCTAAGATAGAAAAAGATAGCGATTTTAGCGGTGTTTTTGCTTCCTTTTTCCCCCTGGAAAGAACTGAGTTAGAGGAGTTTTGATTTGATGGTATGCCATCTGTCTCAGCGGAAACGGATATGCTGGTATGCCAGCTAACCCGATAGCGGAGGAAAAAAGGGGTAGAAGTTAAGTGACCAGAGAAAAGACAAAGAATTGTGTTTGCATGAATTTTCTTTACTTATGTTAGATTCTTACCATGGTTGATTACAGATAAGTGCCGTAAAGTAAAGTGTTGGAGTTCGTTGTCGCTTCCTCACAAGAGGGCGAAGGCGATGCGTCGTCAATTGTCCTCTGGCTGGAGGACTCTGGCGGTCGAGAGAGAGTTCTGATGTGCACGGCAATGGCTTGCGGTGGAAACTTAGAGCTGGCTGCCAGCTGTAGGTACCGATGGCTGGCATCCAGCTGTAGGGTTTAAGTAAGAGGGTTCTGGCATCCAGTTGTAGGGTTTAAGTGAGATGGTTCTGGCATCCAGCTCCCAAACACTTTTGTCGTTCTGGGCCCGTGCGCGCCCTTTTAACGGGGAGGCTGCATGGGCATTGCGTGGGAGTCGAGCGGAGAGGGTAGAAAATCGTTTGGTGGGAGATGCGCGCGTCGATTTTCGAGGGCGCACTACTCGCGACTCACGCCTCTACTCGCCTTGCCGCCTTGCTGACGTCACTGCTGACGTTACTTCATGGAGTACCTATTTCTCTCTCTTTTACTCGCAGATCTAATTTCTAGTTATTATAATTTCGAGATGGTTGCCTACTGAATGAATGAACGTCGTCGGCGAGAGTGTTTTAAATCTACCAATAAAAGACTCTCGCTCTATGCGAGCCACGTATAACAAATATTTTACTTTTAGTTAACCAGGAAAATTGAAAAACTTGACCGGGAAAGGACAAAAAATTTGAAATCGTACGCCGAATAGCCACCCTGATATTGTGAATAATTCTATAAGTTTTTAGTTTTGTATCCGCTAATATAGAACGTTACAAGTATACATTTTCTATGACATTCAACTCGCAAATTGTAAAAATTGTTAGTTGAAAATTTCGATTTCAATTCAGTTTCAAAAGGTTTCAAATTATTTCAAAGATCTAAAAATATTTCGAAGATTTGAAATGATTTCAAAAGGTTTAAAAACTTTTTAGAAGATTTGAAAAGATTTCATTATAAATTCACTGATTTCAACGAATTCACAAAGATTTCAAGGTTTTCATAGACGACTTATGTTATGCGCGATATATATCTTTTTCTTTCATTTGAAAGTATGGTAGTATACAACCTAAAGTTTATACATTTATCGCCTATTTTAATATACCATTGCCTCGGAAAAATCTTTGATTTTATTTCTGCGGTCGGGAGTACAGAGATTATTGGAATTCCTATTATTCATATTTTTCCGTCGCTTTCATTCGACGATTACGATGGGTTCATAATTACACTCGCGGGCTTCTTCCATTTGGATGTCCTCTTCTGTCGTCGCCCATTGAGATAAAAAGATCCGTTCCTCTCATACCTTCCAGGGTATAACGCTTTCGCACCTGTGACACCGTGCCTGAATGTTCCGAAGCTCTAAACATTTTGATTTAAGAGCCATTTACACATATTGAGCCTCGTATGCTTGGAAACCGGCACGTTTAATGCCTTTGGCGAGTGGCCATTCCTATGGAAATGCCGTGGACTTTCAAATCTCATTTTATCTGATATCTTATTATACTCTTATTTTAGTGTCGTTCCTTTGGCCGATGCAGCACTCTCACACGTTGCAGGATATCGAAAGACGAGCCGCGGAAGGTCTTCCGTTTTTTTTTTTTTTTTTTTCATCTTCTTTATAAAGCTCGCGGTATCTCGTTTGAGCGCACATCAATCATAAACGATTTTACGATCGTTTGATGGCGTCGAGGCGCCTGATCTTGATTTTAAATCTTCTTTTATTATTTCCATTATTTTTATTTTCAGATTTTCGTAGATCCTCGTCGACTTTCGGGCGGGTGTTCATCTGTTCAACGTATTTCGTCCTTAGGATTTCTGAACTTTATATTTTGGAAAATATTTCTTTAATCTTTGAAATGTTTTGAAATCTGGTGCACTGTGCCCTTGTAAAAATTTTTTAAATTCTTGAAATCTTTTGAAATCCTTATGAATTCTTCGGAATATTTGTGAAATCGTTCTGAAATTTGTTTTGTTCTTTTGAAATCACTTGAATATTCTTAATCTTTGTGAAATCTTGTAACAATAATTTGAAATCGTTTACAATCTTTGACATTTTTTGAAACCTTTAAAATCTGGTGTGGGCCTGAATTTAAGATAATAATTAAATTAATTTGGGTTTAGAATTTAAGATTTTTGAATACCTGCACTCATTTTCAAAACTATTCTATCCAAAAAAAAGTGGCTCAATGATTGCATCCTTGATTACAATTTTGGGAATTGATACGACAAATAATAACTTTTGATGAGAAATGTTATCGAATACCTTTTGCGGATTAAAAACATGTTTCATGTCCGCTGAAAATTAGTTTATTTTTAGAGAATTTAAATATAAAATAATACATTCATTTTGCCGGAAATTTCCATTCTAAAAAAAAATCATCATCACGATTGCCAATTTAAAAAAATATTGTCATTCCTTTTCTTCTCTATCATTTTAGATAGAAGCTATTGTGAAATAAAAGAAGTTTGTTTTTATCAATAATCTTATCGTCTGAATCTGCTATAAATAAATGAATTTATTTATCATGGAGCATTGCTAAATGAAAATTAATTCCATACCAATATTTCTTCTCCAAATTATTTATTTATTATTTCGCAAAAAATGAGAGTGAAAATTCTGCAAAATTTCACATTCTTAATTGAAAACCCCTTAGATGTACATTATTTTGTATTCATTTGATGAAAAAATGGAAAATTTAGCACTTGATTGAGTTATTATTTTTTACATTTTGGAATTACATTCTTGATATTTTTATTTAGGACGAACAATTTCATTTGGGAATGATTTTTGAAATTAGTTAAGGATTTAAGATTTTAGATATTGCAAAAATACTAAAAGATAACACAATCAGGGTTGGTACAAAATCCCAATTTATAAATTAATTTTAAATTAACTAGTTGAGTTTTTGACTCAAAAATATGAATTTTAAATTCAAAAGAAAGTAAATACATTTTTGTTTTAAAACAATGAATTTTCAACCATTAAAAAAAAACGAATATTAAATAAAATAGTCAAATTTTCAGCTACCGATGAGAATTTTAATACTCAACGAAAAGTGTAATAGTTACTTTTTCCACGAAAAATAACAATTGTTAACAAAATTAACAAATTTTTAACTGAGAAATATGAATTTCCAAACAAAAAAGTTACGTTTCAAATTCAACAAATTAATTATAAACTATAAAAAAATTAACAAAAGAGTTCAAGTTTTAAACGAAGAATTTTATTTTTAACTAACATGATAAATATTCATGCAAAATCATAAACTTTTGTTTGCTAGTTAAATTTTCAACCCAAAAAATGAATTTTTCACAAAAAAGACAAAGTATCAACAAAATACATAAATTTTCTACTAACAACGATAAATTTGAAAAAAAACGAATATTCAACTAATAAAATAAATTTTTAGCTGAAAACAAAAGAGTTAAATTTTCAACAGAAAAGAAAGTCTGAAAAATAGTTGAATTTTTAACCTAAAAAATGAAATTTTAACAAAAAAATAAAATTTCAACCAAAAAAATTAATTTTTTATAAAAATAAATAATTTCTCCACAAAAATGGGAATGGTTGAATGATTAGGTAAAGAAATAAATTTCAGCCTTAAATCATGGAACTTCATTAAAAAAATGAATTTTCAGCCAAAAAGATTAGAATAATCAATTTGGAAATTTTTTATCAAAAGAGACAAGTTTCAAACAGAATAGTTCATTTTGTACCCAAAACAGATAAATTTTCAACTTAAAGTAGTTGTAAAATTTTCAGTTAAAAGAAAATAATTTTCAACCAATATGATTATTTTTAAGCCAAATAAAATAAATTTTCTACGAAATAGTAGAATTTTCAAGCCAACAAATCAATTTTTAACGAAGAAGATGCATTTTCAACCCAACATAGAATTGTAAAATTTTCAGTTGAGAAAATTAATTTAAAAACTTTTTTTAACTAAATAGGTCAATTTCGAAAAAAGGGTTCTCAGAAAAAATGATGAACCATCAACCAAAAAAATTAATTTTCAACAAAGTCGTTCTGCTATCAACTAAGTAGTTGATTTTGAATAAAAAGAGATGAATTCTCAGCGAAAAACGTAATAGCTTAAAATTCAACCAACAAGGATTTTTATTTTGAACAAAAAACAGTTGAATATAAGCAAAACGATGAATTTTGAACCAAATAGTTGAATTTTCAACCAAAATGGATTAATTTTCAACCAAAAAAGTGAGTTTTTAAAAAGATTGTTGTATTTTTCACAAATTATTAAAATAAAGTTCAATTAAAAAATCTTCCTGATCGATTTGTCAAAGCATCGACAACTGTAATTTG
Organism: Andricus quercusramuli; assembly: GCA_932178445.1. NCBI lineage: Eukaryota > Metazoa > Arthropoda > Insecta > Hymenoptera > Cynipidae > Andricus > Andricus quercusramuli. Next base: position 518,023 of record CAKNXH010000150.1, on the reverse strand, counting down.
ATGATTGTGAATTCTCTTTTGTTAAAGCTCCTTCGGCTTTAACGAACACATTCTCATCACTTATCTCGTGATTCGCACTCGATTTTGTCTCAAATCTGAAGTTTTCGACAAGTTGTTAAACATTTCAATAAATTTACATTATAACAGTTCATAATGTGGATGGGTATTGAACATACTATTCTCATTGTATTGCTTTTATGACTGAAAAAAAGTTCGCTCCCTATCAGAAAAAAAAAATTTTGTTCCCAAACATTTTGTGCTACTTGTATCGTTTTCCAATAAATTGAATTTGTTAAAAAAAATTTGTAGCAAATTTTTAGATATAATCAGGGCAGAAAATTTTTTTAAAATAAAATGTTATTATAGCTGGTGTCCTTTTTCCGAAAAGGTAATTCTTTGCGTTCAATATACTTTTATAAAAAGAGTTTATAACAATTTTTTTTTTTTTTTTGCGGAACAAATTTCTCTTGTCTCTTGTGTCTTGTTTTTCACTGTAGGAAGAAAATCTACTTTTTCTGTCTGAAAATTATCAGTAACAACTTTGTAAATCTTTTTCGGTTGAACAACATTTATTCATTAATTTTCTCCTTACCTTGTGAAGTTTTCCAGAAAATGTAATTTTATTATTTTTAATGTTACTTGTTACAATTAGAACAAAAAGTACGCATCCTATCAAAAAATTATTGATCACAAATGGGTAGCTCTTTTTGGATGAGCAACTTTTGTCAATTCATTTTTTTCACAGTTTGTGTCGTTTGTCCAAAACTTAAATTTTATAATAAATTTTTTTTTCACATCTCTTTGGCAGTGACCTTCAAAAACTTTTAGAATAATTTCAGGGCCTGAACATGTGTTGAACATAATATTAAAATATTTTTCGAATCTTTGTGCATAAAAAAAAATTAATAATGTGTGAAAATGTTTCTGAACTCAACTGTGACATCCCACCAAGGCAAGGGATAATTTTTTTTTTCCATTTTTATTGGCATGTTCACACTTTTTTAAGGGAAGTTTATCTGAGTCTAGAAAATTTCCATAAAATAAAGAGTCTAGATATCAATAACAGACATCATTAACACCGTATCCGTATAAACGCCACGTTTCGCACTCAATAGGATTTGTATAAAGGGGGAGTGACGTTCTACTGCCTGTGGAGCGGGTGAATGATCGAGGGTGTTATACAAATCCAAGATCTATTATAGGCACGAGGTTCATTTGGAAACGTGTCTTGACAAGTGGTAAATTACCACCGTTTTGGTTTCTTCGATGTGAGCGATTCGACTTTCAATACTTCATAAAAACTATACAAATATACCTAAAAAAATCCATATCAACCCATAAAAAGTGTTTTCTTGGAAAAAATTCATTTATTTTACCACATGGTTGACCTTAAAGCATTATTATTCTTCATTATTATTATTACCATTACTAATAATAATCGACAAACACAATTAATGCGGCATAACGTTGGTTCGCAGATCACTTTTTTTATTTCTGTTTTTTGAATTAGCTCGTTTTCTTATTTAAAATTCAGAAGAGAATCAGTTATAAAGAGAAAAATAACGCTCAATTGGTAATATATATGAAATTCTTTTGAGAACAATTTTTCAAGTTTTAGCATTTTTTGAATGTTCAACATTGGTGATAATCTTCGAATTCTTTGAATCTTTTGAATTACTTGAAGTCTCTGAAATTAGCTGAGTTTTCCGAAGTCTTCGAAATCCTTGAATATTCCGAATTCCTGAAATTCTTTTAACTCTTCGAAACTTCTGAATACCTCGGATATTCTCAATTCCTAAAATTCCCAGAATCTTCTAGATTCCTAGAATTCTCTATATTCATTCAATTCTTGGATTTTGATGATTTAGTCGATTTCCTTGAATGCTCTCCAAATTCCTTAAGTTTCCCGAAATGCTATTAAATCCATAAAATTCTCCGAATTTCTTTAAATCCTTGGATTTTATTGAATACTACAAATTCCCTGAATTCCTTGAAATCTCTCAATACTTGAATTTTCAGAAATCCCTGAATTTCTGAAATATTCCTACTTCCTCTGAATTTCTGAAATTCTCTCAATTCCGGAAATGTCGTAAATTCTCAGATTTTCTTGAACTTCTAGAATTCCCTGAATTTTCTAAAATCCTTGAATATTCCGAATTTCTGAAATTATTTCAATTCTCTGAAACTGCTGAATACCTTAAATATTTGGAATTTCTTAAGGCTCATGTAGTGGGTATTCCAACCTACAAAACTCACCTCAAAAAATTGGTTTCGAATGCTAGCGCACCGAAAGGATGTCAGGGAGCAATTTTTTCCCCCACAGGAAGCACATATCCATACTTGAGGGGGAAAGTCCCTCCGGAACGTCAAAACTCGCGATAAATATTAAAAAATTAAAAAATAAAAACGTTTTTCAACGATCGAAAAAAAATAAACAGAAAACTTACAATCAGCGCCGCGTGGTGTCCCGATCAATCACTAAATCGATTTAAAAGGACTTCTGGCGCCATATTCAAAATAGAAAAAGCATTAAAACATATGTAGGAGTAATAATTCTTAATAAGTTATAATATATTATTTGAAAAACATCACAAATAAATATTATCTTACAAAAATATAAGAAAAAAAGAAGGAAAAATATATTCAACGCAAAATACTGACTGATAAAATTGATAAATAAAACTTTGGTAAAGATTTTCCAAATTTGTATATAGCAAAAATAAGCATTTTCCATAAAATGCAATGTTATTGTGTTTATGATTTTTTCAGAGAAACCTTAGGCTATATAATGTACCCCTAACGCTCCATCAAACCCACCCACGTATTAGAAGTCAATTCTAGTAAGCTGGGAAGACTTGGTAAATATATTGCTGTATTATTCTTTGACGAAAAAATAACATTTTTAGAAAAAGTCGAAGTCGTTGTCTCTATGATTTTCTGATGTGATCCTCAGTCAATATATTGTTATCAGAACACCCCATACAAACCCACTCTCGCATTAGAAATCAATTCTAGAAAGTTTTCCAGACAAGTTTTTATTATTCATTCCGAAGACATTCTGACTCTTATGGCTTCATTCCAAACCTGAATTCGAGTTGGAATTCACAGGCTCAAGTCAATCAGACTCCATTGTGGCCACTGGTCATTATGAAAACGATTTTAAATTTGTGTTTTTTCACGCTACTAATCAGAGTCGATTTTCAAGACAAGTTTTTTATTATTTATTCCGAAGACATTCTGACTCTTATGGCTTATGGTTTTCATAATGACCAGCGGCCACAATGGAGTCTGATTGACTTGAGCCTGTGAATTCCAACTCGAATTTAGGTTTGAAAAGAAGCCATAAGAGTCAGGATGTCTTAGGAATAAATAATAAAAAACTTGTCTCGAAAACTTTCTAGAATTGATTTCTAATGCGAGAGTGGGTTTGTGTGGGGTGTTCTGATAACAATCTATTGACTGAGGATCACATCAAAAAATCATAGGGTTTGATGGAGTGTTAGGGGTACATTATGTAGCCTAAGGTTTCTTGAAAAAATCATTAACACAATAACTTTGCATTTTGTGGAAATAACTGTTTTTTGCTAATTACAAGTTTGGAAAATCTTTACCAAATCTTAACAGCCATATGTAATTTATTTCTTGTGGGTGGATGGACTTTTGGGGATGTTATAATAATAATCCAGAACCGGAGGGCCTTTTATAAAAATCAATGTCGCTATGCCTTTGATTTTTTAGAGAAATGATTATATTCCCATGGACTAAGATCGGAAAATATTCACCGGGTCTTTCCAGCTTTCTACAGTTGAGTCCTATTGCGTGGGTGGGTTTTATGGGGTGTTGGTTGTACATTATATAGCCTAAGGTTCCTCTGAAAAAATCATAAATACAATAACATTGCATTTTGTGGAAAATGCTTATTTTTGCTAATTACAAATTTGGAAAATCTTTACCAAATCTTTTTTAGCTATATGTATTTATTTCTTCTGTGTGGGTTGTGTGAAGGGAATGTTATAAGATCAACTCAGAATTACAAGAAAATGTTGCAAGTTTTATTTATCTCTTTTTTCAGTCAGTATTTTGCGTTGAATATATTTTTCCTTCTTTTTCTCTTATATTTTTGTAAGATAATATTTATTCGTTATGTTTTTCAAATAATGTATTATAACTTATTAAGAATTATTACTCCTACATATGTTTCAATGCTTTGTTTATTTTGAATATGGCGCCAGAAGTCCTTTTAAATCTATTCAGTGATCGATCGGGTCACCAGGCGGCGCTTATTGTACTGTTTCTGTTTATTTTTTTTCGATCGTTGAAAAATGTTTTTATTTTTCAATTTTTTAATATTTATCGCGAGTTTTTACGTTCCGGAGGGACTTTCCCCCTTAAATATGGGTATATACTTCCTGTGGGGGAAAAAATTGCCCCCTGACATCCTTTCGGTGCGCCAGCATTCGAAACCAATTTTTTGAGGTGAGTTTTGTAGGTTGGAATACTCACTACATGAGCCTTAAGTTCCTTGGATATTCTAAATTTCCAAAGTTCTTCCAATTTTCTAACTTGCTAAAAATCTCTTAATTCCTTGACGGACCTGAATTCCCTGAAATCCTTAAATATTCTGAATACTATAAATTTTCTGAATGCCTCGAATGTTCTGAATTCCTGAAATTCTTTAAACTCTCTGAATTTCCAAAAAAAACTTCGAATATCCTGAATTCCTTGAAATCTCTAAATACTTTATTTTTTAGAAATCCCTGAATTTCTGAAATATTCCTAATTCCTCTAAATTCCTGCAATTCTCTCAATTCCGGGAATGTCGTAAATTCTCAGATTGTCTTGAATTTTCAGAATTCCCTGAATTTTCTAAAGTCCTTGATTTTTCTAAATTCCCTGAAATCCTTGAATATTCCGAATTCCTGAAATTCTTTCAATTCTCTGAAACTTCTAAATACCTTGGATATTCTCAATTCCTAAAATTCCCAAAATCTCCTGGATTCCTGGAATTCTCTGAATTCATTCAATTTCTGGATTCTGATGATTGATTTGATTTCCTTGAATCCTCTCCAAATTCCTTAAGTTTCCCGAAATGCTCTGAAATCCATGAAATTCTCCGAATTTCTTAAACTCCTTGGATTTTATTGAATACTATAAATTCCCTGAATTCCTTGAAATCTATGAATACTTGAATTTTCAGAAATCCCTGAATTTCTGAAATATTCCTACTTCCTCTGAATTTCTGAAATTTTCTCAATTCCGGAAATGTCGCAAATTCTCAGATTTTCTTGAACTTCCAGAATTCCCTGAATTTTCTAAAATCCTTGATTTTTCTAAATTCCCTGAAATCCTTGAATATTCTGAACTCCTGAAATTCTGTCAATTCTCTGAAACTGCTGAATACCTTAAATATTTTGAATTTCTTAACTTCCTTGGATATTTAAATTTCCAAAGTTCTTCCAATTTTCTTTTCTAAAAATCTCTTAATTCCTTTATTGATCTGAATTTCCTGAAATCCTTGAATATCCTGAATAATATGATTTTTCTAAATGCTTCGAATGTTCTGAATTCCTGAAATTCTTTAAATTCTCTGAATTTCCTAGAATCTTCTAATATCCTGAATTCCTCGAAATCTCTGAATACTTGATGTTTTAGAAATCCCTGAATTTCTGAAATATTCCTACTTCCTCTGAATTTCTGAAATTCTCTCAATTCCGGAAATGTCGCAAATTCTCAGATTTTCTTGAACTTCCAGAATTCCCTTAATTTTCTAAAATCCTTGA
>CAKNXH010000150.1:488110-509033 GCA_932178445.1 Andricus quercusramuli | reverse complement strand
AAATTCTCTTAATCCCGGAAATGTCGTAAATTCTCTGATTTTCTTGAATTTCCAGAATTCCCTGAATTTTCTGAGACCCTCAATTTTTCTAAATTCCCTGAAATCCTTGAATATTCCGAATTTCTGGAATTCTTTTATTTCTCTGAAACTTCTGAATACCTTGAGTATTTTGAATTTCTCAAGTTCCTTGGATATTCTGAATTTCCAAAATTCATCCAATTTTTTAACTTTCTAAAAATCTCTTAATTCCTGGATTGATCAGAATTTTCTGAAATCCTTGAATATACTGAATATTATGAATTTTCTGAATACTTCGAAGGTTCTGAATTCTTGAAATCCTCTGAATTTCCTAAAATCTTCGAATATCCTGAATTCCTTGAAATCTCTCAATACTTGAATTTTTAGAAATCCCTGAATCTCTGAAATATTCCTACTTCCTCTAAATTTCTGAAATTCTCTTAATTCCGGAAATGTCGTAAATTCTATGATTTTTTTGGATTTCCAGAATTCCCTGAATTTTCTGAAACCCTTGATTTTTCGAAGCTCCCTGAAATCCTTGAATATTCCGAATTCCTGAAATTCTTTCAATTCTCTGAAACTGCTGAATACCTTGAATATTTTGAAGTTCTCAAGTTCCTTGGATATTCTAAATTTCCAAAGTTCTTCCAATTTTCTAACTTTCTAAATATCTCTAAACTCCTTAATTTTTCTAAATTCCCTGAAATCCTTGAATATTCTGAATTCCTGAAATTCTTTAAGTTTCCTGAGCGCTCTGAAATCCCTCAAATTGACTGAATTCCTTGAAATCATTGAATTCTCTTAAATCTTTCATTTTTCGAAATTTCGAGGAATCCTCGAGTATTCTTAATTTTATGAATTCTCTAAATTCCTGAGAATCTTCTATTAATTGGAAATATTTTCGATTCCTTTTCCCTGAATACTTTCAATTCTTCTGAATCTTCTGAATAAATTGAATATTCATGATTTTCAAGATTCCGAAAATCCTCGGAACTCCTGGAATTCTTCGAATTAATTCAATTCCTTCATTTTGATGATTTATTTGATTTTCTTGAATGCTTTATAAATTCCTTATGTTCTCCAAAGTTCTCCAAAATCCATGAAATTCTCCGAATTTCTTAAAATCCTTGAATTTATTTTGAATATTCTAAATTTCCCGAATTCTTTCAATTTTCTAACTTTTTGAAAATCTCTTAATTCCTTGATTGATTTGAATTCCCTAAAATCCTCGAATATTATGAATTTTCTGAATGCTTCAAATGTTCTCAATTCCAGAAGTTCTCTAAATTCTCTGAATTCCCTGAAATATTTGAATATCCGCAATGCCTTGAAGTTTCAGAATACTTGAATATTAGGAAATCCGTGAAGTTCTGAAATATAAGAATTCCTCTGAATCCCTAAAATTCTCTCAAACCTGGAAATGTAATTTCTCTGGTTTTCTTGTTTTCCCACAATTCCCTGAATTTCTTGAATTCTCGAAGATCCTTGATTTTCTGATTACCGTGAAATCCTTAAACATTCTGAATTCCTGAAATTCTCTAAATTTCCTTAGCGCTCTGAAATTCTTCAAATTGTCTGAATTCCTTGGAATCTTTGAATTCACTAAAATCTTCGATTTCTAAAAATTCCCAAAAATCTTCGAATATTCATAATTTTCCAATATTCAAGTTAACGTATAGAATTCCTGAGAATAAAACAAGAATCCAACGATGAAATTTGAACAAACACAAAATGCTCCTATTGCAATTCCTGACAAAAATGTGTTTCTGTGGACAAAAATAAAAAAGAGCAAAGGAAAATGAGGAGGGAACCCACCTTTTTTCTTTATTTTTGTCCAAAGAAACAATTTTTTATGTTTTTAGTAATTTCAAAAGAAGCAGTTTGTGGAGGTTGTCCAAATTGGATCGTTGACTTGTTGTTTTATTTTCAGGAATTATATACATTAAATTATTATTCATTGTGAAGAGAATTAAAGAAACTTCAAATATGTAAAGATTTGTTAAAAATGGATTTTTAATTGTTTATATTTCAAATGCTAGAAAATAAAAAAACCACGAACATGAACGCGAGCTTAGCGAGCGTGCATCGACTTCAATTTTTTTTTTTTTAATACAACTTAAGCCATAGCATCATGAAGAACGAAACAAGTAACGCAATTATAAATGCATAGATTAAGTGTTAATGCACAAATAATTTGATGAGAATACAATTATATATTAATTTAACCAAGACCTCCTACCAAGAAGGCAAGAATAGCTATATTCAAGAATTAAGATTTTTTTTCGAATTTCTGTGCAGATTCCCATATTGCTTCTTTTCCTGATTCTCTAAAAAATATTGCCTACAGTCTGGATTAACTCGCAGAAAATTATGGAAAAGAATTAACAATCTTGCATATTTATTCCCGAGTCGGTATATCTGGGATATAAAATAGTAGATATGACAACTGGAGAAATTCTGAAGTAGGACGCTGAGAATCGTATACTCAAGGTCACACACACACAAGTGAAAATAATTGTTTTTAACGATATCAATTATAAGCTTCTATGTACTTACAAAATTAACAAACTCGAATAATTTAAATCTTTTATATTTACATCTTTTTAAATTCTCACCTCAATCATACAAACATGCTTGTGAATCATTTACAATCTATAATCAATCTATAAATATATAAATGACGAAAATAATTATAGAGTCTCACACTACCAGACTTGATTTACCTTAAAAGGATAGACTTTACATTATGCTAACCTGCAGGTTTAACCGAAAGCCATTTCTTCTTTTCCAAAATTTCCTGAATTTCTTCCAAATTTCTTCCCTTTGTTTCAGGCATGACAAAGAACAACGTAAGTGAACCAAAGAAACAACAGATCGAATAAATCCAAAAACTGGTATAAATTCCAGCAGCCTCATTCAGCACCTCAAATCCCAGAGTGACCAAAAACAGCAAAAATTCTGTGACACCAGTAACACAAGCTGTTGCAGGTCCTTTGACATCAGTTGGAAAAAGTTCCCCAAGCAATACAAAAGGCATGGGGCTTAATCCAAAAGCACAGGAAACTTCAAAACTTGTCAATCCTAACAATGGCATCCAGCTAATCGATGGTAGGAATTCAACTCCCAAATGCTGAAGATAGAAAAATGCACCCACAACGGCAAGAGAGATTGATGCAAATATTCCTGAAAATATGACCAATAGCCTTCTACCAAGACAGTCAATCAGCTGAGAAGCACACAAACCAGAAATTATTTTCACAACGACCATAACAATTGTGGCATATTCTGGGGCAAGTGAGAATCCACTGTAGCCAAAAATCATTTGAGAGTAAGCCAAAATGGCAAAGTATCCTGAAAATACTTTTGTCACGTCTGCACAGAGGGCAATCATCAATGCTGCTCGATATCTTCTAATGCTGAAGAGTTTCGACAAACTGTTTTTTTCTGAATTTCGACTATTGAGTGTTGCTTCTTTCATCCTCTCGATTTCTGATTTAACTGAGTCAGCATTTTTGAAGCCTTGAAGTTTCATCAAGCTTTTCACAGCCTTTTTATCTTGACCTCTAATGAGATAGAAGTATGGAGTTTCTGGCATGAATAAAAAGGTTACTAGAAAGAGGAGAGGTAATGAAAGCATCACGTAGTTCATTCCATGGTAGGAAAGGAAAGCACCTGCTGACACGACAACGAGGATTCCGATGTCGTATGATATTTTGATTATGAAGAGGAGGACACCTCTAATGTCCTTATCAGCGATTTCTCCGAGGTAGATAACTAGGGGGCCAAGGGAGGCACAGTAGCCAACTCCACTGATGACTCTTGAAACGTAGAGAGTGAGGTAGTCTCTTGCAAAAATTGTCGTTACCCATCCGGCTATTTGGGGCAGGGAAAATAGAAGAAGGGAATTTTTGCGGCCTATTCTATCCACCAAGAGGGGGTAGATCAGGTAACCGCAAATTCCTCCGAGGCTGAATAATGATGCTATCCAGGAACCTTGGATGACAGAGACTGGAAATTCCGATTTTGCACTTCTTAGGTAAGGTAGGGCTGGGGATGTCCATGTCTCGCAGGCACCCAATCCTATTCCTGAGATACAAGCTGAAAATGAATATTGTTGTTAGTGAGTGAATAATTAGGTTTCTGAGCATAGGTTTCCAAAATAGGAAAGCGATGATTGAATAATGAGAGAGCAGGGTACAAAATCTACTCAAGATTTTCATGATTATATGAGACTAAAATGATGACATTATTTCACTCATTTTTGTATTTTTCAATATTATAAGAATAGTTAAGAAGAGGTCATCCACAAGTTACGTAAGACATTTGTACAATCTGAATTATATGCTAATTAAAAAAAAATTACTTATTAGCGGTCAATAGCGTAAAAGAAAAAACAAATATTATAAAACCGTAAATTACAACACTAAGAATATAAGACCAACAAAATAATATTGATAGCCAATGAATCAATAAGTAGGTCTCTCGCACGTAGCAGATTCACAAGAGATTCAATGCTTCTCACAGAAGGAAATTTTTTACTAACAAAAAAAGAAAATTCGAAGATATTGAAGCCTGCAGAAGTGATTTTCTACCAAGAAAGCCGAATTTGAAGGAAATGTGAATTTTAAGCCAAATAGTTGAAATTTTCACCAAGAAAGATAAATTTCAACCAAAAATGGAATAGTTAGACTTCAATTTTAAAAATCGATTTTCCATCAATAAAACTGGATTTTCAACAAAATGGTTGTATTTTTCAACTGAGAATTGAATTTTTAACGAGGAGGATCAATTTTCAACCCAGAAGATTAATTTGATATCAAAAAATTAATTTTGAATAAAATACACAGACATACATAAAAAATATATATACATGTTTAGAAAGATACATAAACTTTCAAATAAAAATTATAAATTTTAACAAAGAATGAAATAGTTAAATTTTCATTTGAAGGAATTAATTGAAAAAAAAAAAATTTTACACAAAATAGTTCAATTTAAAACTAAATAAATGATTCTTCAACTCAAATGACTAATCTCCAAACAAGAAAAAAATTAATTTTCGAGAAAGTGATTCAAATTTCAAACAAGTACATAAATTTTCTACTGAATATATAAATTTTCAACCAATAAAATTACTTTTGCAACAAAGGAAGGTACATCTTCAACAAAATACAGAAAATTAAAAAGAAATAGTTTAATTTTCAACTAAAAGGGAAACATTTTCACCAAGAATGAAACAGTTAAATTTTCAGTTAAAAAAATTAATTTTCGATAAAAAAATTATTTTCTTATAAAATGGTGAAATTTCCAACTGAATGAAATAATTTTGGATTGAAAAGATGAATTTTTAACCAGCAAGATGAATTTTCTATCAAGAAAGACAAATTTTCCACAAAATACATAAATTTTCATTAAAAAAATTATTTTCAACCAAAAAACGATTTTTCAACAGAATAGTTGAGTTTTCTAACAAGAAAATAAATTTTCAACTATAAATAATATGAATTCTTCAAACAGGAAAATTAATATCGTTCCAAAAAAAGACAAACTTAAAACAAAATACATGAATTTTCAACTAAAAAACGAAATTTCAAACCAAAAAGGCAATATTTGATATTTCAACAAAAAAATATTTCTGTTTGAATAAAAAAACATTAGAATTCAACTAAAGAAGACTAATTTTCAGCCAAATATTTGCATCCTTAATCGAAATAAATGAATTATTGAACTAAAAAGACGACTTTTCAATAAAAGATTCAAAGTTTCAACGATAAAAGATTTTGTTTTCAATAAAGAAAATAAATTTAATCTGAAATGTTCATTTTTCAAACCAAAAAGTCAAATTATCCACAAAAAATGTATTCGTTAAACCAAAAATATGAAGCTTCACCAAGAAAAATAATTTTCAACCAAATAGTACAATTTTCTACAGAACAGTTGAATTGTCATCTTGAAAATATGGGTTTTTAACAAAACAGTGAAATTACAACCAAACAGTTGAGTTGACAAATAAAATTACACAGCCCCACAAAAAAAAATTAAATTTCATATCCCTGAACCAGACCCATGCATCCCTATGTATTTTTTATCGCTGAATTTGAATCCGAGGTCAACAAAATTCATGTGCCCCAAAATTTTTCAGCTATAGCCAAAAAACACCCCTGGGAACATCGAGTTTAGTAGCCTATTTTTTTGAAATAATTACATTCGACACCACAATCGGGCTAACCCACGTACCCCACAACTCACCTAACCCCTAGAAACAAACCCTACCGAACCACAGTCAGGCTAACCCACCTACTGCTGGGAATAGCGAGATTATACGCCCTGTTCCTATGGTAGGTGGGTTAGCCTGCCTTTGGTTTGGTAGGATTGGTTTCTAGAGGTTAGGCGTGTTAGGGGGTACGTGGGTTAGCAAGCTTGTGGTGTCGAATGTAATAATTTCAAAAAAACCTAAAAATAAGTATCTGTTCTAATTACCACTTATGGCAGCGATGAACTGTAACGATTGACTTCCACTTTTTTCAGTTTCTTCTACCGATCTCCTTCTTTCACTATCCTTATTGTCACTTCTTTCAAGACAGTTCATAAAGAATTTCATGATGTTTACTAAATTCTAGATCATAGATCCAGAAATATGATTTAATATATTAACAATTAAAAATTATTATAATTCTATTATTATAATTGGACAGTTCATTTCTTTATTCCAAAAAATGATATTGACTATTGACTCTCTCTTGAACTTGTACTTCCTGAGCTCTTCTCAAACTGTGCTTTATATATGAAATTGAATCGGTTGAATTACGGTCGCAGGTTTGATATATTTATCACCTTCATTACTTAGTTTATCAAGATTATTAGCATAAAAATAATGCCACCAGCGAACGCTGACAAGTGTGTTTGACTGAAAATCCACGTACATACATTTATTACATCATGCGCGAAACATTCAGCAAATTAATGGATTTACTTGTCTTCCTTAAAAAGTCTAAAGTGACAAAAAACCATTAAGAAAGAGTCATTAAATTCATCCTATATTGCAAACTCAAGTATTCTTTTTTCATAATTATTTCATATATACAGTGCATATAAAATTCGCTGCAAATCAGCCATTTGCAGATTCTTTGGTTTGAAATCGAGAAATAATATTTGGAATGAAATGACGTGTGGAAAACTTCGAAATTGATAAATTAAAAGTAAACAGCTATAAATTCAGTAGTCTAAAGTATGATTTATTTTCTGAGCCGCAATTAAGACACGAGAGATCTGAGTTATATTTGTTCAGAAATTAATGGTATTTATTCTAAATTTTGAAACTAGACATGAAAAAGGTAAGTCTTCATTATAAAGCTTTTGTTTGTTTCTTAAAATTCATATAAGACTAAAGAACAAACATGCGTGCTACGCACATGATTATTTATTTTTGTCTCATGCAACTTAAAAGTGAAAATATGAAATCGATATTATTATAACAATTTTTTGTTTTATAGTATGTATTATCTAAAATATTGGAAGAGCATAGACAATATTTATTGGAATACATTGACATATAAGCGTTGAACTGTTTATTAAAAATACCCACTTTTGAGGAAGAATATGAAGATGAGCTATAATTGTTCAAATATTCCTTCAAATCTACTGATTGTTGATTATCAATAGCAATTTCAGATGAAAAACTGTAACAAAAATATACGGAGAATCATCCATTTATTTACTTTTTAAAGTAGCTGTCGTGCAAAAATCTTGTCTGAAAAGTCTGAAAAAATAGTTCCTGTGTGATCTTAAGCATCATAATTATTCTCCATGATTGTTGAATAGATTCCAAAAAAATATAAACAATGTAGTTGTTCAAATAATTATCGTTTTTGCCCAAATCAAAAAATACCTGGGCGCACTGCCAATGCGAATCAAGGGGTAGCCTGAGTTTTATTAATTGTATTATATTTATTATATTACATATTGATATTATTTTATTTTTTATTAATTTTAAATTAGTTTTACTATTTTAGTTTTATTTATAAAACAGGCACAAGTCAGAAATCTATATGATTGACCTTGTGGTAGGGAAGAGAAAACGTGGGAGGATGAAAAAAATATTCAGACTTACTTTTTTGTATTGTTAAAAATTTATAATTATTATATATTCACTTAAGAGCACGCCATATTTTATAAATTATCTTTTAATTTCTGTCCATGATTTTTAAATATATTTCGAAAGATTATGAACAATGTAATTGTTATAAATTTTCTTATTTGGTTGAAAATTCAATTATTTTGTTGAAAATTCAACAATACTGTCACAAAGTATTTTTGGGTTGAAAATTCAACTGCGTTGTCTAGAAAATTCACCGTTTCGACTCGAAAATTCAATGATCTGGATAAGTTTTTTTTTCACTAGACTGATTAATCTTTCTTGGTTAGTGATAGTAGAGGGAGAAATGAGTAATAAAAATAAGGCTAAAAAGGAAGCAAAAGTAAAAAGAACAGGAAGAGGGGATTGGTCAATGGAAAGTACAGAACAGTTTAAAGAAAAAGTCAGGGAAATCAAAATAGGGGAAGGAAATGTAAACAAGCAATTGGAAATAATGGTAGGAGAAATAAAAGGAGTATTAGAGTGCCCAAGTAAAACAGAATTTGTGAAGGAGGGGATAGAAGTGGATGGGATGAGGATTGTAAACAGAAGAAGAAGGAAGTGAGAAGGGTATAATGAAAATGGAGAAAAGGGGCCAGTAGTGGAGAAGAATATAGAAGAAAAAAGAAGTATACTGAGTTGTGTGATCAAAAAAAAGTGGAGGGAAATAAAAGGTTTAAAGAAGAAGCGGAGAAGGGTAGGACGGAAGAAGAAGTTTGGAAGGTGGTAAATAAATCGAGAAGAAGAAGGAAAAGAGTAAACCAGGATACTGAGATAATATAATGGAAAAAATATTTCACGGAATTACTAGAAGGTGTAGAGAGGAAAGCTAGGAAAGGAGGAAAAGATGGTAGGGAAACAGATAAGGAGGACATTATGAGAGATGAAATAGTCAAGATATTAGGGATGATGAAAGATGGAAAGGCACCTGGTATAGATGAGATTCCAAATGAAGTATGGAAATATGGGGGGACAGAGTTAAAGGCATGGCCATGAATAATGTGCAATAGAGTATGGAGAGGAGAGGGGTGGCCAGAGTTATGGAAAGAAGGAGTAGTGATACCGATAGTGAAGAAAGGCAAAGGAGAGGGGGTTAAAGATTATAGAGGAGTGACACTAATGCCAACACTGTATAAAGTATATGTGACTGTTTTATCGGAGAGGTTAAAAGAAGAAGTTGTGGAGAAAAAGATAGAGCCATCGAATCAGACAGGGTTTAGAAAAGGGACGGGGGTAATGGACAATATATATGTTCTAAAATACTTAGTAAATAAGAGGATTGAAAGGGAGAAAGGGGCAATGATAGCAGTGTTCGTTGACTTGAAGGCGGCGTGTGACTCATTAGACCGAGGCATACACTGGCATACGCAGACGATATGGTGTTGATGGCAGAGGATGAAGAAGGGATGGCGGGCTTAATTACAGGATTAGAGAAATACTTAGATGGAAAGAAAGTTAAATTTAAATCTAGAAAGGACAAAGATAAAGAGGTTTGGAAAAGGAGAGGAAAAAAGAAAGAATGGACGGGAAGATAAAAGGGGAAAAAATTAGAAGAAGTAAAAGAGTTTAAGTATTTGGGATGTACCTTGCAAGCAAATGGAGATCATAGAGCTCATATAAAAGCGAGGATAAAAAAAGCAGCAGGGGTAATGAAACAGATATGGGGAATAGGAAAAGGAAGGTTAAACAAAATTGGAGAAGGAGAATGTGGTTATTTGATACGCTCGTATGGCCGGTATTAGGTTATGGAGCAGAGGTATGGGGATGAAAAGATAGGAAAGAGATTGAAAGTTCACAAGGAAGGTATATAAGGTGGACGCTAGTGGTAGACTGAAGGACGCCGGGATATATGGTGAGAGAAGAAGCGCAAAGGGATAAATTGAGTACTAGAGCGGGAAAGAGGGCATGAAATTTTGAGACGAAGCTGAGGGAGGGAAAGGGAGGGGAGTCAGCGAGAAAGTGTTTGATGGAGGTAGAAAAAGGAGAAGAAGGGCTATGGAAATAACAAGATGGGAGGAAGAAAGGAGGGAGTTCTTTAAGGCTAGAGATATAGAAGACGGGACTGGAGTCAACTATAAAGAAGTGGAAAAAGGGAGAGAGAAAGACAATTAATAGAAAGATGGGGGATGATTGAAGAATCAAAATATAATATATGGTATAGGATGATGAAAAAGGAAGAAGTACCAAAGTATTTAGAAAAGAGATGGGGAGAGAAAAGATGGACCAGAATAGCAAGATTTAGATTGGAAAACGAGTTAAGGGCAAGTATTTATTGGAAAAAGAAAGATAGGAAGTGCAGAATCTGTGAATGGAAAGAGGAAACATGGAAGTATGTATGGGAAGGATGTAGGAGAGGAATGGAAGATAAAGGAAGCTGGCAAGAGAATGTGGTAAAAATTATAGGGGAGGATAGTTGGGGGGAAGAGTGGATGAAGGAGTTAGAGGGTGCCTGGGACTTTCATTTTGCAACTTCCTAGCTAAAATTTCAACTACTTGGTTGAAAATTTTTTTTTTTAAGATTGATTAATTTAAGTTGAAAATTCAACAGTTTGTACGGAAATCATCTTCTCCCTCAAAAAAAGCATATTTTTAGTTGATGATTCAGATATTTGTTTCAAAATAAAACTTTTTCTATAAAATTTAACTAATTAGAAGAAATTTTACTCATTCTGTAGAAAAGTAACTTTTGTTGGAAGATTACATTTCCAGGTTAAAAATTCACCTGTTTTCTCGATGATTTTCCTTTCTTCCTTGTGATTAAAATCTTAACTCTTTTGTTAAAAGTTTATCCTTTGGATCGAGAGTTCAAATATTTTTCTTAAAACTCGTTTTTTTTTCTCATTCAACTAAATCGATTGCAAATTTGTTCTCAGGTGGAAAATTCATATTTTATGGCATAAAATTCATCTTTCTTGGTTGAAAATGAACTTTTTTTGTTGAAAATTCAACTTTTTATGTTTAAAATTCATTTGTTTTGTGGATCATTTGTTGTTGCTTTTTCTTCGGAATTCAACACCTTTGTTGAAAATTGATGTATTTTTTCATTTCCATCCTTTTTGGTAGAGTATCAATCTTTACTGTGGAAGAAGTCATCTTTTTGATTGAAAGTTCCACTATTTGGATGGAAATGAATATTTTTTCATGCAAAATTCAACTATTTGGTTGGAACCCATTGAAAATTTAACTTTTTTTCGACAAATCTTTTTTTTTCTGTTAAAAATTAATTCTTTCATATAAAAATTTAACCATTTCACTGCTGTTTAGAAATTTGAACATTGTGAGTTGAAAATTCATATATGTGGTAGGAAGTTCATGCATATTAATACAAATTAATAAATATTAATAAAATTGCCTTTTGGGCTAGAAAATTAATCTTGTTTTTTGAACATTCATCTTTTTGTGTCAGAATTTAACTATTTTTTTCTAATTTATTTTTGATCGCGTTCAATTCAACTCGTCAAAAATTTGTCTGTTGCTAGAAAAGTCATTGTCCTTCATAGAAAATTCGTCCTTTTGGTTGAAATTTCAACTATTTTGTTAATTTTTTTTGTTTAATTCCACTAATTCACAATTTGTGTCACGGCAGAAAAGTCATCTTTAAAATTTTTTTTCAAGAATGAATCAATTGGTTCAAATTGTATCCTTTTGGGCGGGAATTTAAATTATTTCAGTGAAGTTTTCATTTTTTGTGAAAATTTTTTGACTTGAAAATTTAACTATTTGGTTGAAAGTTTGATTGAATTTTCATCTAAAAAAGATTTTAATTTGACTTTTCAACATTCAAATATGAGTTTTAAATAAGAAGTCAATTTTTAACTATTATTAACTATTGAATTATCAATTTTTGTCAAAGAAGTGAATAATATAAAGATTGAATTTGAATTGTTCACAATTAAGTCACATAAATTGATTATTTACATTAAGGTTATGTGATTTTATATTTGCTACTATTTTCAGGATAAAAATGTATTTTTTCTTTGAAATATCTCCATTACAATTATATACTTTTTTCAAACGTTTTTGATGCTGTGAAGTGAGTATCTGAATTCAATTTTCAAAATCATATGTACATATATTTCAATTTCTCCTGGTATTACTTGAAAATGTTATTAATAATTGAAATGAAAGTAATTTTTTCATACTTTTTATGTTGTAAACTGATTAATTAAGAATTAGCTGATTAATTTTGTTCACAATATCAAATGATATTTAGATTGAAATTCAATATTCTTTAATTAAGTAACATAAATTGATCATTCACTTTCAGGAAATGTAATTGAATTTAGGATACAATTTGCATAATAAAAGTTTATTTTAAATTTGAAATACCACTAACTACATTATTTTTGAAATGAATCTGATGTTGTGGAACGAGTCTCTGCATTCAATTTTCAAAATTGTATGTGAATATGTTTTTGTTTTTTCTGAAATTAGTATGGAAGGTTACTAATACATTAAGTTTTCAGAAATGATTATTATATTATTATTATACGTGAATACAAAAATTAGCGCGCGCTAATCTTTCTTGTTTGAAAATGAACGTTTTTTGTTGAAAATTCAACTTTTTAGGTTTGAAATTCAATTGTGAGGTTATGTGATTTAATATTTGCTACTATTTTCAAGATAAAAATGTATTTTTCGTTTAAAATATCTCCATTAAAATTATATAATTTTTTCAAATGTTTTTGATGCTGTGAAGTCAGTATCCAAACTCAATTTTCAAAATTATATCTTATGTATATATTTCAATTTCTCCTGGCATTACTTTGAAAGGTTATCAATTATTGAAATTTCAAAATTAATATTTATACTATTTCTCAATTTTTGTTCAAAATCACCTTATTTCCCCAACTTTGAGAGGAATTTGGGTTACCTTACTTTTTAGGCAGAGGGGCGGCTTAAATTCAAAACTCTGGTTGTCAACTAGGGGAATTGTTGGAGGGGGTGGGGGCGGTACAAAAAGCCCAAAATCGGAATGCAGTTTATGGCCTACCCCTGAATCGGTAAGAGTTTTTGAATTTCGTGTAGAGAGGTAAAAAATGGGATCTTTTCCCACGTGATTCGATGAAACGGGTGGTGCTTCTGGTAAGCTTGGACTGACGATTGCGGGTGTGCATTGTTTCGAGGTATAATAATACCCTATAGTTCACGACGCGGGACAAGTGTGTGAAACCAAAAGACTCTGACGACTGCGCAAAACACACAAACAGCGGATTGTAATAATAGGCGAGAGAAACGAGTACGTGTTCTACAAATACGATATTGGCAAGAGGGGCCTCGCGGGCACGTGACCCTTTCAAAAGGACTTGGAACATAACGAACACCCCCAACGGTGAACCCCGGGGGTGGGGCACGTTCGGCCCCGTGCCCTCGCCAGTTACCAGGGTTAACTTACAAACCCACCACTAATATACCCCGAAACATTTTTTACCCCAGGTCGTCCTTTTCTTCACGCACTTCACTATCTCGTTATCCTAAATGTATCCGTCATTCCCCCTGCCCTTCGATTTAACGTTGTAACAACCCGGATTTACTAATATTTGCTTCCCTTGAGTAGCACACATTCTCGTAGTATTAAAATGACTTTGCAGTTTTTTTCCTTATTTCACTTCTCTGGATTTTTCACATTCTCATTCTAATGAGAAGGTATTAGTTTTATGTAAAATTTGACTGTCTGTCTGTATGATTGTATGTATGTATGTACACTGAAAAAAAAATTTTTTTGATCCAAAGAAATGCATTTCTTTGATTCCATTTATTTGAGCCAAAAGAACCGTTTACTCAATTGTACTGAATATTGTTTGGAAGCAAGAAACATATATGTCTGTATGTATGTTTGTATGTATGTATGTATGTATGTATGTAGGTCTGTATGTTTGTCTGTATTTCTGTCTGTCTGTTTGTCTGTTTGTCTGTTTGTCTGTTTGTCTGTTTGTCTGTTTGTCTGTTTGTCTGTGTGTCTGTAGTATCGTGTAGGCACGATAACAAGTAGTTACATTTTTGTCCAAGGAAGATGAAATTTCTACTAAAACAAATGAATTTTTGAATTAAGTAAACCAATTTCCAAATAGATAGTTGAATTTTTGTCCAAGAAAGATTTCAGTTGTCTTTTCAACGCCAAAATATGAGTTTTATGCAACAAAATAATTTTCTATGAAATAGTTGAATATTCAACCAAAATGATGACTTTTTAACGAAATTATTGAATCTTCTATCAAATAGTTGTATTTTTATCCATGAAAGATGAAATTTCTAGTAAAACAGATGAATTTTTAAATTAAGTAAACCAATTTTCAATTAGATAGTAAAATTCCCGCCCAAGAAAGATTTCAGTTGACTTTTCAACGCCAAAATGTAAGTTTTAAACAACCAATAAATTTTCTGTGGAATAGTTGAATTTTCAACAATTTTCTGAATTTTTCACATTTTCATTCTAATGAGAAGTTATTAGTTTTATGTAAAATTTGACTGTCTGTATGTCTGTATGTATGTATGTATGTCTGTATTTCTGTATGTATGTATGTATGTATATCCCTCTGTATGTTTGTTTGTCTGTCTGTCTGTTTCTATGTTTGTCTGTTTGTCTGTCTGTATGTAGTATCGTGTAGGCAAGATAACAAATAGTTACATTTTTGTCCAAGGAAGATGAAATTTCTACTAAAACAAATGAATTTTTGAATTGAGTAAACCAATTTTCAAATAGATAGTAGAATTTCCACCGAAGAAAGATTTCAGTTAACTTTTCACACCAAAATATGAGTTTTAAACAACAAATCAATTTTCTATGGAGTAGTTGAATTTTCAACAATTTTATGGATTTTTCACAGTCTCATTCTAATGAGAAGGTATTCGTTTTATGTAAAATTAGACTGTCTGTATGTATGTATGTATGTATGCATGTATGTATGTATATGTATGTATGTATGTATGTATGTATGTATGTATGTATATGTATGTATGTATGTATGTATGTATGTATGTATGTATGTATGTATATATGCATGTATGTATGTATGTATGTATGTATGTATGTGTGTATATATGTATGCATGCATGTATGAATGTATTTATTTATGTATGTATGTATGCATGTATGTATGTATGTATGATTGTCAGCCTGTCTGCCTGTTTGTATGTTTGTCTGTTTTTCTGTTTGTCTGAAGTGTCGTGTAGGCACGATAACTTTCGAAAGATTGATCAGATTGGATTGTGCTTCGACTCACTTTTTTGAGGACCACAAAGAAAGGAGAAGGTTCGTTCACCATCCATTTTGGATGAAAATTCAAAAAGTGAGCAAATTTCGAAAATTGTTGCGAACACTTTTTTTCAAGATTTGAAAATTCTATGAACGGTTATTATCAGAACGCAAGAAGGCGCACAAAATACCCCAATGACTTCTTCTGATAAAAAAAAATTACCGGAGTTAGAGCATTTTCAAAATTCCAAAAATCAAACGAAAATTTAGGAGGTATTCACGTTTTTGTATACACTGAGGTTAATATTCCCCACATAGAAAATTTCCCGAAAAACCTGATCTTTTTTCAGGACTTGGTCCAAGTGGCCGCGAGAAAAAACCAGGTTTGCCCCAGGTTTAGACCTATACTTATATCCAGGATAAAACATAGGATCATTAGGGTGTCCAGCGACCTTGAAAACCTTGAAAATCTGGAATTCTCCTTGAATTTTTTTTAACCTTGAAAATCTGGAAACCTTCTTGAATTTTCCACGAGAACCTTGAATCTGAATTTTTCTTTCTTTAAAATCATTTATTTAGTGAAATGCTAAGAGTCATTCAAATTGTTTAGTCTATTATCGAAGAATCATCTAATTTAGCAGAAATCTTTCAACTGAGAAGTTTTTTAATTATCGATAAATAATTTCTCTTTCGTTCAATGCAGAATAAATAAAGAGATTTTAAGGCACTTTTCGTAGACTATATCGATTATAGATTGCAATGAATATACTTTAAGAGTGCGAATAATTTTTTTTTTTCATTTCTTCTCCGCTAACGTAGAATGTTGAAATATACATTTTTTCTGATATTTAATTTACAAATTATGAAAATTATCAGTTGAAAATTTCGATGATAATTCAATTTCAGAATCAGAATGAGTTATGGCCATACAACGGATTTTTCGAGAGGTTGACGCTCGGTTTGTGAGTGTTTACTAGATTTTAAAAAGTTACAAACTATTGATAAAGATTTCAAATGATTTGAAGGATTTTAATTCTTTCAAAAATGATACAGCATACCAGATTTCGAAGATTTCAAAATATTTCGAAAGGTTGCGAAACCTTTTAGAAGGTTTCACAAAGATTTCAAGGATTTTAAGGATTCGACTTGAAATTATTCTCAGAGGATTTCAAGAGGTTTCCCAAATAATTCAAATATTTGAATGATTTCCAATTAATACAAAATATTTCGCAAATATCTCAAAGTTCTCTTGAAGATTGCCAAGAGATACAAGAATGAAAAGGATATCAGAAAGGTTTTACAAATATTCCAAAGAATTCACAGAAATTTCAAAAGATTTCAAGAATTTCCAAAATTTCAAACAGACATCACATTTCAAAGGTTTCAAAAAACTTCAAATGAAGATTTTAAAAATGCTCACAAAAATTGCAGAAGATTCCAAAAGATTTCAGAGAAATTCCAAGATTTCACAAAGAATTCTTTTTTCTAATTGTAAAAACTGATATCAATTTTTTTCTGAAAAAACGACGCAAGGTACGAAAAAACAGTCAAAAGTTGTTCACCCGAAAAGAATCTACACATTTTTTATCAATGATTTCAAGATGGGGCCAGTAAATTTTTTTACAATCTTCAAGAGCAAGATTAGAATTAGAAATTAGAATTAGAAATAAAAAGAATTTTCAAGAAAACAGGTGAACTTTCAACCGAATGAATTAATTTTCAAATGAAAAACATTCAGTTTTAACAAAAAATGGATAATTCAGGTATTTCCATTACTTTTCTACAAATAAGATGTTTTAGGATTTTCCCAACTCTTTTGGGTCCAACCTCAAAGTCTTACAAATAAAAGGAAAATAACTTCAAACTAATCTAGAAGCAAACAATGTCTACTTGGAATTCATAAAATTATGAAACTTTGCGATGCAAAAACTCCACCAAGCAAGAATTGATTTGACTAATCAATTTCAACTTGGCAGATTTTTTGTACAGAAAATGTTTTTACTAAGCTTCAAAGAGCCTACATCATAAAGATTTGTCAGATTGAAGTTAAATGTAGTGTTAAGAACTCAGTTAGTTAATATTTACATTAACTAAAACGTCTTAAGTACGTTGTTCAATAATTTGGGAGATTTCATCATTCAATTTCTTTCTTCTATTTTTATATTTGAAACTGTAGCATATGACATCATTTCTTGATAACACTAATATAGACAGATCATCATTTTGCAAACATTGATCACGTTCTAGAAAATTGTCTTCGCCTCAATTTCTTTTCCTACACGTGCAAAAAAAAAATCAGACACAAACTCTTTTCATGTAAAAGCATAAAAATAAACCCAGTCATTACACAATCTTCATACTGGGTCCACTTTGAATTTAAAGGCTTTTAAATATGAGCGTTTGAAAGTACATACATTCATAATCGTCTTTCTTTATATCATTAACGCTGAATAGATAATTCCTTTAATCTTTTAAATTGAAAATGAAATTTTTTTCTTATGAAGGGCTTTGAGATTTCAATTTTGAAACTGTTAATAATTTCAAGCATTATGTAAAATTTGACTGTCTGTACGTCTGTATGTTTGTATTTCTGTATGTATGTATGTATGTATGTATGTATGTATGTATGTTTGTCTGTCTCTCTGTATGTTTGTCTACCTGTCTGTCTGTTTCTATGTTTGTCTGTTTGTCTGTTTGTCTGTCTGGCTGTCTGTAGTATCGTGTAGGCATGATAACAAATAGTTATTTATAAATCTTTATAAATCATTGATGTTTTGAGGAATATTAGGTTTCATTCTTTAATCTCGACTTTTCTTCATCAAAGGGACGTGAAATTCGATAGCTTTGAAGATTCATCCCCCTTGTTTCAGGAGTTCCGGAAATTCAAAACTGTCTAATATGAAAGCTTCCAAAACATTGAAACTTTATTGATGGAGGTTTCAGGAAGTTTAATAATAAACCTCTGATAGTTGAGAAACATCAAATTTTTGATATTTATGAACTGCCTAGTTTAAATTTCAGCAAATTTTTAGATATAATTTAAGCGACAAATGTTGTTAAATAAAATGTAATTGTAGCTTGTGCCTTTGTTCCAAGAAGGTAATTATTTTATTTTTAATATATTTTCATAACAAGAGTTCGTTACAAATTTGAAGATATTTTCTGGTGACACAACTTTTGTCTGCTCATTTTTTCCCTCTCTGGTGTCGCTTTTCCAGAAGTTTATTTTTTTTATGTTTCATCTTGTTTTTTACGATTTGAAGAAAGCCTACTTCTTTTATCTCAAAATTATTAATAGAAAATTTGCATATCCTTCTTGGGTGAACAACTTTGGTCCCTTAATATTTTTCGTACCTTGTTTGGCTTTCCAAAAACTTTAATTTTTTCATCCGCAGCTTATATTGTTTGTCCAAAAATTTAATTTTTTCATTTTTGATGCTGTCTTTCCGAATTTATACAAAAACGACGCGTCCTTCCAAAAAGTTATTTACAACAAATTTGCAGATATTTTTTTAATGCACAATTTCTTTCATTCACCTTTTTTCTTATCTTTTATAGTTTAACCGCAAAACCAAATTTCTGATTTTTTCATTATTCTTTGCACAATAAAAATTTAAGTTTCCGATTCTTCAATAAAATTTAGAATGATGTTCTGACAATCATGTACGGTGTTCAAAAATCAACATTTTTCTCCTCCTGACTTTTTCTCATATCCTGAAATTTAAAACACGCTGATCGGTTGTCGAAGGTCTCTCCATTCTAAGATTCAAATCCGGTAGGCCAGATTTTTAAAATGCACCTTCCTCGAGAAAGTTGTATTCATAACTAAAATTTCAGACAAAATCTTGGATTTTCGAAGGTATTGTCATTTTAAGAAGTTAACCCGGTAGTCCAGGTGTTTAAAATACATCTTCCTCAAGAAAGCGGTGTTCCTAACTAAAATTTTAGTCAACCTCGTGGGTTTTCCATAACAAAAACTTGAGACAACCTCATGATTTTTCGGAGGTCTTGTCGTTTTAAGAAGGAAACTTGGCAGTCCAGGTATATAAAATGCATCTTCCTCAGGGAAGTTATGTTCGTAAGTGAAATTAAAAACACCTTGATCGATTTTCGAAGGTCTTGTCATTCTAAGAATTAACCCAGTAGTCCAGATGTTGCAAATAGACCTTCCTCGAGGAAGTTGTGCTCAGAACTCATATTTTGAACAACCTCGTGGGTCCAACGTACCTCCTGCTTCAGTTCTGAACGCAACTTTGTAAGGGAAGATGTATGCTGAACACCTGGAGTACCAGGCTTACTTCTTAAAACGACGATACCTTAGAGAAACGATTAGGGTGCCTTAAACTTCTGTTCTGAACACATCTTCCTTGGTGATGATGTGTTTTGAATACCTGGACCGCCAGGTGCACTGCCTAGATGACAAGACCCTGGAAGAACGGTCAAAGTGAATACAATTTCAGATCTGAACGCACATTCCTCGAAGAAGACGTATTCTGAATACCTGGACTACCAGATTCACTTCTTAAAAGGACAAGACCCTCGAAAACCTTTAAGAATGTTTCAAATTTCAATTGGGAACGCAATTTACTCTATAAAGGTGTATTTTAAAGACCCAGACTGCCAGGTTTACTTCTAAATATGACGAAACCTTCGACAACCCATGAGGATCGAGATTTACTGACATTTGTAAACAAACATCCAGAACCTCAATAATCATAAATTTAAATAAACGGAGCTAAGTAAATGACTCTTTTCCAAAGTTGATTAACAATTTAATTTCAAGCGGTTTTTATTGTTCATCATTCAGGTAAGAGGTTTCAATAATTTCATAATGTGTTGAGTAGTTGAATTTTATTGACAGATAATTGATCTCGAAATTTGGATCAAGTTGAGCATGAATATAGATATCAAAACGTTGCATCCTTTTGATCCATTTGCCGTATCAACTTGATACCTGGTACTTTTGTGTGCTATATTCACGGAAATAATAGCCTTTTGCATAGAATGCGATTGTCACTAGTGATTCTAGCAAAACAAATTTTTCAAAGTTTTTGCATTTTCTCAAAGTTTATTTTTCTTTATCGCTAAAATATATCGATTCAAATCTCAGTTCCTTAATAATCAGCTCTATGAAATATTGTCTAATTCTCTAAATCAAATGAAGAATACAATTTTTAGTAGAAGTAATTTTCAACAATGGCTATTATGAACTCTACGACTACATCTGTAGAGTTGACCTGTATATCCTCTTAAAACTTGCAGCTAATGATTTCCAGAACATCGGATATCTCAATGCTAAATAGCTAGCTGCTTGGTAGCGAGGTGAATAGCTGCACAAACAACGTTTTCAAACATCAGATTTTCCTTGCGTGGATAGTGATGCTTCAAACCTTTGGTTGTCGCGAGAAGAACACTTTCCGAAGACAACAGGATTTGTCATTGCTATCTAGGACAGGGTAGTCAAGACGAGAAATTATCAAAAACACATCCTCAATATAATAGATTTGATACTTTCACGATGATTCATTATAATAAATTTAAATTTAGAATTTAAAATTTAAAGATTTTTCGGGTTT
>CAKNXH010000150.1:448950-478110 GCA_932178445.1 Andricus quercusramuli | reverse complement strand
TCTCAAATCACCAGTCTGGTTTCAGGAAAGGTTTCTCGGCAGCTACAAACTTGCTCCATGTATCAGACGAGATAGGCCGGTCACTGGACTGTTCGGAAATCACTATTTTAGCCCTAGTCGATCTAACTCGGGCGTTCGAAACCCTCGATCACCAACTTCTTCTAGCCAAACTAAAATCTGAGGGAATTTCTGGGAAAGAAATGTCTTGGTTTAGTGGCTTTCTCTCGGATAGAAGCCAGCGAGTGGAAATATCGAACACCTTAACCTCTCGATCGTCATCCATCCGACCCCTATGTAAAGGGGTCCCACAAGGTGCTGTTCTTAGTCCGCCTCTTTTCTCTGTTTACACCAACGACCTTCCAGGCCCCTTGATGAAATTCCTGTCGATTTTGGAAGCGGTATCCGGAGGCAAGGTGAAAGTCACGATCCACATGTATGCGGATGACACACAGGTATATATACGCTGCAAACTGGACGATCTAGATGTCGGTACAGCAGTGTTGTCTCTGGCTTTGAAATTCATCGCGAGGTGGGTTGATGAGCGAGCTCTTGTTATTAACCCTGCTAAATCCGTTATTCTTCCTATAGGCAACTTTAAAGATAATAGATTTGATACTTTCACGATGATCCATTATAATAAATTTGAATTTAAAATTTAGTCGGCAACATTCATAGTTTCGCACACGATTGAAACCCGAAAAATCTTTAAATTTTAAATTCTAAATTTTAAATTCAAACTTTAAAGATGCTCGTTTACCCAACTTTGAGATAGGCGGATCCGTGTTGTACATCGTAGCTCAAGCGAAAAACTTAGGTCTTGAAATGCAATCGGTATATAATAAAATGCACGGTAACATGATTTGTCTCTTCATAATAAGTAATTTAATTCTTGTCTTCTTTTATCTTAAGTTCCGTATTTTAATATAAGCTCTAATGTATATCGCATTATGGCACCACAATCAGTTTCTATCTATTTCTGCAATGATATCGAAAACTATATATTCAAGCCCTAGTTTTTAAGTGTCGTTTACTTAGGTTAGGTTTGAAAGCAGCTTTAAGCTGTACTTAGCCCTTTGGGTTCTTATGTTAACTCTGTCATAGTCACGGACTAAGTCAAGTGACTGATGAGATCAGGATGTTATAAGTTATTTCAATACGTTGTTTGAAATCATTTACGATGATGTTGTAGGTACAAAATTAGAAGCATGATGTAGTTTGCAGTTTGGCTTTGCCGCTGTTATCCTTACACAGCGGCCGTGAGTGTTGAGGGTGACACCAGTCGCCTCTGGATGCTTTCTTAGAGCAACTATTATTATTATTATTATTATTGTGTGATGAAGTTTGATTACAAAATGAAATAAATTAAATTTGTAACAAATGATGTAAGTGTATACAATTTTTAGCAATTTGAAAACGAAGAGAAATCATTAAAATCACATAGTACATTTGTTTATATAAATTGTGTATAAAATAAACCAATATTGATAGGCGGGGAGAAAGTTTCCAAAAAAAGTTATTACCAATATAATTTCAGCAAAGACAGGAGAAAAAACGGTTCATTTTGCCCTAAAATACCTTAAAATGTGCATTTGTTTACAAAATTTGTTTATAGAATAAACAAATATTGACAAGTTATGAGCTTTTTTTTAGAAAAAACCATTGGCAATATAATTTCGGGAAGGTAAGAAGAAAAAACGATTTCTTTTCGCTTAAAATCGCCTAAAATGTGCATTTGTTTATATAATTTGTTTATAAAATGAACCGATATTGATAGGTAGGGAGAAAGTTTCCAGAAAACGTGATTGCCAATATAATTTTAGCAAAGACAGATGAAAAAACGGTTTATTTTCACCTAAAATACCCTAAAATGGGAATTTGTTCACATCATTTGTTTATGAAATAAACAAATATTGACAAGTTATGAGCTTTTTTCAGAAAAAATCATTGGCAATATAATTTTGGAAAGGTAAGAAGAGAAAACGATTTCTCTTCGCTTAAAATCGCCCAAAATGTGCATTTGTTTATATAACTTGTTTATAAAATGAACCAGTATTGATAAGTGGGAAGGAAGTTTCCAGGAAACGTTTATGTCAATATAATTCTAGCAAGGCAGAGAAAAAAACGGTTTATTCCCACCTAAAATACCCTAAAATGTGCATTTGTTTATATAGTTTCTTTGTAAAATAAACAAAAAACAAGTAATCTTAAATTTTCATATTGACGTATCATTCTAACGATGAAAGATATCGATTGCAGGGCAGAAATATACTTTAAAGGCGAATAATCTCTAATGTTGATTATTTGTTAACAAAATTTGTTTATAACAATTAACTATGCAATGTAGCAGTTTTTTTATCTTGCTCATACCCTTGTGCATTAAACCCAATGGACGAAACGCATAAAAAAAAATTTTACTTAGAAGATGAAAAATTAAAATTAAAAAATCGACATTTTTGCCGTTGTTTGCATTAACATAAAAATGAAATAAACAAAATAATGAAAAATCTACCCTCACCATTTTTTAAAGAATTTAGTTCTGAGTTATTGAAAAAAAAACTAAAATGTACTAGTGAAATAAAGCTAACTCTGAATTGTAACTGTTTCTTGCTTCTGCTCATTGATTATAAATACCACGATCACAACTATGACATAAGATGACTAGAGACTAAAATGTCTTGGCCAAAATTCTTCAAATAAATTTGTTGAAAATTTAAAAAAATGCTTCAAATTGTTTAGTTTTCTTCGGAAATATATGGTAAACAAACAGGCCCTTTATATTGGGACCATGAAAAAGTGTATGAAAGGCTGACTTGATTAGAAATATCGTTTGGAAGTTATCGTGGCTACAACGTGCAGGTACAGAGATACAGACACACAGAAATACAGACAGACATACCAATAAAAATACGCCAGATTTTCTTTTAAGTGCTTCCACAGTGCAATGCAATTTTTTCATTGTTATCTGCGCAGTCTGGACGAAAAAAATGTAAATATCTCACAAGGACAAGTTAAAGGCTTATAATCTGAGAGATAACGAAAACAAGTCATATAACCTCGACTATTAAAGCACCTGCATATTCTTCAGTAACAGTGTAGATGAAATTCTTTATTGACATATGAACAGTTTTTCCTTGTTTTATAAAATATGAAGATTTTCTATACTCTCGTCATATCCTTGGCATTTATCCTGAATTCAATTGGTGAATATAATAATACATTTATAATTTCAAGTACATTATTTTAAGCTACACGCAAATCAGAATTTGTGCATATTTTTCTCAGAGTATTTCTTTTTTACATTCTCATCCTATAATGAGAAGGTTTGTGTAAAATTTGACCCCCCTCCGTTTCTTTTAAATGTATATGTTTTGAGACCCCCTTAACAAAAAAAAAAACAGGTTTTTAGACAATGTCTACGATAATTTTCCATAAAATTAACAGATTGAATTGGTCTTTGGTATACTCTTCAAGTGTCCTGAAATGAAGGTCCAGTTTGTTAGCCAGCTATTTTCGATGGAAATTCAAGAAGTGAGCACATTTTAAAGATTTTTGAGATCACTATTTTTTCAAGATTTGAAAATTCTATGTACAGTTATTAGTATAAAGCAAAAAGGCAAACGAACTATCCCAGTGACTTTTTCTGATAGAAAAAAATCGCCGGAGTGATAGCATTTGCGAAATTCTTTAAAAAAACAAACGAAAATGAACATTTTAGGCCAAAAAATGCTCAGTTATTACTGAATTATAGAATACGATAGTATTTTCGAAGAAAAATTGAATACTCTGTTTCCTGTTGCAGATCTAAGTTCAGAGTTCGACTGTTTACCTAATGGCGAGCCTATCCCTGGTATTCCTCATTCTGGACCTTCTGATTCTTCTGACATACATCATTATCCTGTTAGACCTTCTCCTGTTAGACCTTCTCCCGTTAGACCTTCTCCTGTTAGACCTTCTCCTGTCGAGCCTTCCATTCGTGTGAGATCGATGTCTCCTGATGCCAGACATGCTTCCTCCCTCCCCTCTACATTATATGGATATCCACTTCGATTTATTCGGCTAATTCCCCATAGCAATCCACATCATCTATTTGAAGTTCGCAGTTACACTTTTCCACCGGATAAACCAATTCAGTTGAGAGTAGGACGTCAAGGCTCTACGCCCATTCCGAACAAAGAGCGAAATGTTTTAACAACATCTACTGGTGACGTCTTGGCAATATTGGAGCAGAATAATACAAAGCTTCGCGGAATATATACAAGAACTCACATAAAAAAACGGGCCAAGATAAACATGCACAGTGGCGCGGTTTTAGAAATGAACCGAGATGAAATCAAGGAAACTCCTTTGGGCAACAGCCAAACAATTTCAAGACTTTTTAGAATACTAGCTGTATATGAAAGTACTTCACACAATTGATTTACTTTTAAAAAGTGTGAAACTGAACTGTGACATATTTGCAACCTGAAGTAGGATACAAAATATTATAAGTAACTGATAAAGACACCAGTTTTCAACAATAAAGAAACATTTTCGAATATAAATAGAGTAGGTTGATTCAGTTAGCAAGTGCTATAGAAAAGAAAAAAATTTTAATTGATGCCGTCTCAGGGAGTTTAGTTAGTTAGAAGTCTTTGTTACTTCAATTATCGATTAAAACGATTGGACATAAGCATAGATCCAATGAAAATTCGAGTCATAATATTGAAACTTGAGTCTCGTCTGAACCTTCAGTGAGATAGGACGTGTTTATAATCCGGCTCGCGCATGAGTATTTACTGCAATGCATGGTTATTCAATTTAGCAACCGCGAGTGCGACAAATCCTAATCAGTGCTGTGCTAGTGAATAGTGATGAGCTAGTGCAGTTGTACTGTCTCGACGGTGCACCTAACCAGCCAAAGATGATCTCTGACTACAGGGGCGGCATCTTGCAAAGAAATCCAACTCAGAATGTATCAAATTCCTCTCAGAACGAAAATCTACCAAAAGTGTCCTACGCTAGAGTAGCACAGCAGGATCAATTCCCCAAGAAAGATCAAGCAGTAGTAGCAGATGCAATCGAAGGTTTAACGATCAAAGATTACACTCTCGTTATCGGAAAAATCGTCACGCCAGCCAATGTATTATTCGTCTCAAGAATTTCCAACAGTAGAATTTGTATCTACTTAAGTAAACAGGAGCTTGTCGACAAACTCACGGAGACAAGTACGAAAATAAACATAAATTCACACACTCGGAGACCTAGATCGCTGATATCGAAAGCCAAGAGAATAATTATTTCTAACGTGTGTCCCATCATACTGCACTACGTCATGGAAGATAAAATTAAGGCTCTCAATATTACTCCAGTCTCTCAAATTACTTGTATCAGAGCAAGCATTAATGAACCAGATTATGCACACGTAATGAGCTTCGGGCGACAAGTATATATAAACCCTGAAGACATGACTAACCTTCCGGACAATATGAAAATCGAGTATGACAACACCACATACTGGGTCTACTTTTCCAACGAGAAAGTTACTTGTTTCTTATGCAGAGAAGAAGGACACCTTGCTAAACATTGCCCAATTAAAGATGTAAACAAGGACTCATGCACGGATACATTGAACAACACGCAGGCTACTCAAAATCGAAATAACGGAAATATGGACACTGCGGAAACAGAACCTTCATCGTCTTTCACACATTTAATGTCCCCTCCAATTACACCCAACAGTGCAAGATTCAAAAGAAAGCACAGCCTGTTATCCAGCTCTACATTGTCTACTTATGACGATGAGCAAGCAAAGGTGGAGAACTCAGCAAACCCCACCGAAAACAGTACTTTAATCAAAGCCCAAGAAAAACGCACCAGGAAGATAGTCAAAAAGCCATGTACTCAAGAAGCAATTGATGCTCAGCTTGCTCCAGCCAAGAATTTCTTCTTAATAAACGTCAATAAATTTCCGCTCGATTTCGAAGAGTTCGCTTTCTTTCTCGGAGAGTCCTACGGAAGCCCGAACATACCAGAGGTAGCTCTGAAATTCACTACTGACACCTCGAGCCTAATCACCGTGCTTAGAGACGCGTACCTCCACCTCGTAGATCACAAACTGAAAGCTCGTATTACCAAAATTACTATAAGGCTTGAGACCCTCGACACTACAGATGAGCTGAACTTAGAGAAGAGATATAAAAAGTCCTTATTGATATAGACATCCTCGTGTGCGTCGAAAGCTGGCTACGCCAAAACATCACAAACATCAACTTTCCAGGATTTGTGAACTACAGGATAGACATGACGTATTCAACCGGAGGAGGTATTCTACTATTAATTCGATCTAGTTTGCGGAATTGAAATCAATAATGTTAACCCAGCTGTTCGTCTTTTCACTTGAGCAGTGGGATAAAGTTTTTAATAATTTCAAGAACGAAAATAATTGTATAATTGTAGGCGATTTTAACGCTCACCATATAGATTGGAACTGTGTCACAACTGACACAAACGGAGAAAACTCACTCCAATGCATAGACAAAAATAATTTATTTATACACAACTCTGATACTTACTCCCACATTCATACTACTTCTATATCGAACATCGATTCAATTCTCTCAAGGAAAACTATCGCTAATAAAATAGACGTTCAAGTGAATGACGAGACTTGCGGCTCAGATCACTACCAATTTACGTCAACTTCAGTACGGAAACACAAATCTACCATAAAAAAGTCGTAAAATTAGATAAACACAAACAAATTGGAACAACGTAATGCAACATTGAGATAACTCTTCCGAAAAAATTTCAACAAGTGATTACGATAATCTAGGCGCCAGTCACAAATACGAATATTTTGTCAATCAAGTAATTGAAGCTATTACGGGCAACACGCCAAAGAAAAAAATTGTAAATATCAAAGTTCACCGAAATCCGGTACCGTGGTGGGATGAGGAGTGTTCCAGAGTTAAAAAGCAATGAAATGCCGCTTTTAAGGTTTGGGAAAAAACTAAAAATCTCGTTACGTTCAGAATAATTGTCAGATTCTAAAAAATAAATGGATCAAGGTCAATGTATCGCACGTCCCCGAAAATTTACAACTCGATAGAAAACTAGAAGCTCTCAATAAGCTTTGTCCTCCAATTAAAACTCGACTTTATCCCAACCATTTACCTAATTGCCAATCAAATGATTTTCTTGAAAGTCCCTTCAACTTTGTTGAATTCAACCGTGCATTAGAGTCTCGCCACACTGCCTCATCCCCAGGCTTAGACGGCATAGACTATTACACGCTAAAAAGGCTTTCAATCGAATACAAACTCCTTCTTCTTGATATTTATAATGAAATGTGCAGCACTAGTGATTTCCCAACAGAGTGGAAAAAATCCTAAGAGGCAATCATGCCATGACAATTTGTTAAACTTAACTATCACTGTTCAGACAGCTTTACGTAAAGACAAAGATATGTTCGCAGCATTCCTTGATGTGAAGGGAGCTTCTGATAACGTCAACATTAAAATACTACTTAATAAGCTCGCAAATATTGGTTGTCTATCCATATTAGTCAAGTTTATAAGCTTCGTAACGATGGAAAGATTTGTATACACCAACGAATGCAGCGAACCTAAATGAACGTGCAAAGGGGTTCCGCAAGAAGGAGGTTCAAGTCCTCTCATATATAATAAATGTTGCCGACATTGTCAAAAATATGCCAAACAAAGTAACGATATCTCAATTTGCAGATGACATAGCGCTATACTCGAGTAATTTATCCTTACTGCAAAAAGCCCTAAATCAAGTTAAAAAAAGTCTTGCTAATATAGACCTTTTTCTCACCCCCGAAAAAACTATCTATATGCATTTCAATAACAGTCATATTAAACCCGGAGAAACGGTAATTAAAATAGGTGATTTGATCATTAGTGATCATTGACTCCTGTAGTGATTTGGCCTGATGGTGTAATAATAATAATGTCTTTGAGTGCCTGCAGTAGCATCCAAAAGTAGTGAGATGCATAAAAGAGCTTATGCTTTAGTAGCGGACAAGATTTGTCATAACATCTGACAGAAGACAAGTGACTACCAGCTACATCACGTTTGATGCAATAATATGGAACGCCGATAAGTTGAAGCAACTTTGTCGAAGCACACGCAAGATAATGATTCCGTAATGATCTTCCGTACCTCCGATATACCTTCTTCGAGATGGAGCCTGCTCAGTTCTAGATAGCATAGATTCTCTTATGCGACTCGTACATCAACATGGAGTTGTCAATACTGCGGCGTTTCTATACCGTGACGCAGATAGGGCCGCCGATGAAGTTGGTCGTTAATTTAATTTCAGCGACACTACACATGGCCTAGCATTCCTAACACTTCTGGTGCTCAAAAGTCTTGTCCGAGGAGCAGAACATTCGCTTCTACTAAAAGAACATGCTCAAAAGCCTCTTCATAGTAGATTCTCCGGCATTAGACGTAGAGAAATAAAGCTTACTCTGAATTAAAACTGTTGCTTGCTTCTGCCTGTTGATTATACTTACCACGATCACAACTACGAAATGAAACCATGACGATAACGATGTATAACTATAAACGTTTGCTAACGTTTACCACGGCCACAATCACATCAAAGACGCAATGCATCTACCACGGCTGCGGCTTTTCAAAATGTAAAAACCGTATAAACTGTCAAAATTTCCTTAATTGTTTCAATGCATTTCGCTTACGGTGCGTGCATACTAAAATTCTTTCTTTTT
This sequence comes from Andricus quercusramuli, assembly GCA_932178445.1. Taxonomy (NCBI): domain Eukaryota; kingdom Metazoa; phylum Arthropoda; class Insecta; order Hymenoptera; family Cynipidae; genus Andricus; species Andricus quercusramuli. Next base: position 469,375 of record CAKNXH010000150.1, on the reverse strand, counting down.
TAGTTGACCGGAAGCCTGGATTCAACATGCTTGTGAATATGTGAGTGTTCATCAAAAAGTAAAGATATTGCGCAATATAATGGTATAATTAATAAATCACGTTCCAACATACATTTTAGATGCATATCATATATTAAAGGCTGACTCCCTTGAACGAATGAAATGTAAATATCGTAGAATGATAAGTGAGGGGCTTGTAATCCATGAGATAACGATAACAAGTCGTAAGATCTTATCTTTAAAAGAACTAGCATATTCTTTAGTAACAGTTTTAGCGGAATTCTTTGATGATATATTAACAAAGATTTTTCTTCAATCATAAAATATGAAGATTGGCTATACTCCCGTTATATCCTTAGCAGTTATCCTCAATTCAATTGGTAATTATAATAATACATCTATAAGTTCCGGTATATTGTTCTAAGCTACACCAAATTAGAATTTGTGCGATATAATTTCCATTCTATCGCAATTGCTATTTTCTCTCAAACATTACTTGAGTTTGTCAGAAATGAGCGAAATCCTATTTAATACTTTGTGGTTCGAAATTGTGCAAATTTTTCTTACAATAGGGTATTTCTTAGGGTATAAGAAATCAGAAAAATTTTGCATCCTAACTTCATACAATTGTATTCTCGAGAAATATTATATACTCGCTTTCTTGTTGCAGATTTGAGTTCAGAGTTCGACTGTTTACCTAATGGCGACCCGATCCCTGGTATTCCTCATTCTGAACATCCTGAACCTTTTGCATCTTCTGACAGACATCATTCTCCTGTTAGGTCTCCTCCTGCCGAGCCTTCTCTTCGCGCCAGGTCAAGGTCTCCTTCTCCCAGACATGCTTCTTCTCTCTCTTCTACCGTATATGGACATCAAATGGGATTGATTCGACTCATTCCTAACAGCAATCCGCATCGGCTATTCGAAGTTCGCAGTTACACTTTTCCACAGGATAAACCAATTCAAATGAGAGTAGGACGTACTGGCTCTGCACCTATGCCAACCGAAGAGCGAAATGTTTTAACAACAACTTCTGGTGATGTGTTTGCGATATTGGAGTATAATAATACAAAGCTTCGTGGAATATATACGAAAAATGGCATTAAAAAACGGGCGAAAATAAATATGCACAGCGGCGAGGTTGCCGAATTAAGCCGTCTTGAAATCATGGAATCTCCCTTAGGCAGGGAGTACTCAATTTCAAATTGTTTTAGATTAGTAGTTGTAGACCAGATTCCACCGGATCCATTGATTTAATTTGAAAAAAATGTAGAATTAATTTATAATATTATTTGTGGCCCGAAGTAGGATCCAAATATTACAATGAACTATTGATAACATCAATTTTCAACTATGAAGAAACGTTTTCGAATCTAAATAAAGTTAGCCATTGTTACAAAAAAAGAAGAAAACTCTGATACTATGCGAGGTCGAAATTTTGCTCCTAGTTACCTTAATTATTAATTATTTCAATTCACTTTTGGTGTTATTCATTATTAGTAGTATACTATATTTTATTCCATGAGCCTTATTCTGTGAAAGTGGATAATAGCCGATGTATTTAATAGAATTAATAATTGCATATTACCACAGATTGTTGACATATCATTTGGCACATTCAGTTAAATTTAAAGGTATTATATGTGGCATTGTAAATGTTTGTCGCATTCTGCCAAAAAGGTGCATTTTGCATAAATGTTTGTAATATGATAATTGTGTAATGCACAATATCAGTGACAAATATGATTTTTGTTGGCAATTAAAAATTTATATTTTTTTTAACCCATTAAAGCACCGAATTTACTTGAGTCATAAAGTGTATATAATCGTGATATCAGTTTTTATTAATATAAGAACTAAATGCTTTTGTTCGAACTGTCGCAAATGAAATGTAAATATCTCACAAGGACAAGCTTGCCGCTTATAATATATGAGATGAGTCAATGTCAACCAGACATTGATAAGTTTTTGTCGCAATTAGAAAAGATGAGAATTTTTTATACTTTCGTCATATCCTTAGCATTTATCCTCTATTCTATTGGTAAATATGATCACATAATATATCTATTATTTTAAGTATATTTTTCAACTATACCCAAATAATAATCAATGTAATATAATTTGAATTATATTCCAAATGCTATTTTCTTTTCAACTTTGTTTGAGTTTATCAGAAATGAGTGAGAATTTATTCCTTCTTCATTTCGCGCATATCCAGAACATGCATGTAACAAAAAATAAAAGTCGGAAAGAATCCCTATCAATACGAAATTTGCATAGAATTCAAAACAGTCTTCATTTATGAACAGAGTTCATAAATTATAAAAAGCCCGGATATCATCTATTATCCGGTGGATCAAAACGCTCATAATTTGGTTGTCACTTAGATAATTCAAATAAACTATTTCAAATATTTCAAGCCTATATTTTGTCTTATTTTTAAAAGCGTAGTGATTCTAGTAGATTAATAATAAAGAAAATAAAGTATGTAGTTTTTAATCTGTATATAAATGTCAATTATATTCCTAAAATTCAATTTGCTACTTTTTGGTTCTGTATTATACATATCTTCCTTAGGGTATTCCTTAAGATATTAGAAATTGAAAATAGATTTGTTAAGTGAATCTTTATATTTATTGTAACATTTACATATTATACCATGAAAATAGGAAATTTCGAATAAATTAATAAGGTCAGAATATAATTAGAACATGCAAATTGTGAAGTATATACTATATGGGTGAAAAAAAAGATATCCCGTCCCGAGAACACCACTATCTTCTATTCATCTTTTTTTCTTCAATATGCGGAACTGTCAGCCGGATACGCGTCTCTGGCTAAATTTTTCTCAGGTCGAATATTTTTACTAATCTACTTGTCGCGACATATGAAATTGTTTAATGAATATATGTTTTCATAAGATATGTTTTTATAATGAAATGAACAATTAGAAAAGTAAATCAAAATTAATTTTGGTATTTCTGATTACATTTGCACCGACAAAATATTTTCGTAATAATTTCTTAAATATCACCCAAAATCAATGAGGATAATAAGATGGTGTGTGCGGTATATCAACAGGCCCTGTACCTACAGATGCAAGTAATGATTTGAGTACCTTCTTTCTTTATTATTAGCATACCATTGAGCCAATTCCCTTTCGGGGTAGGCGTGACTTGCTAGGTTGAAAGATAGTAGTTTGTTTCACAACACTGCTCCGACCCAGGTTGCTAATCAATCTCTCTAGCAATCACCCCAAGTGAAGAACCTTACAAAATTTGTTATGTGTGGTTGCCCACTCGAGCCCATTAGTACCCCAGGTCTTCTTTTTCAGGCGTCATTCACTGTGCTCACATTCTTTTTGAAAACTATTAGTCGCCACTCTTTTCGGTCCTGGCATACTTGTTTCATTTACAATTGCCTAGCCTTAGGTCGCTCAGCAATTTATTTTTGATTTCTTTATTTTTGCACTAGAATTCACTTCACTAGATCCCGAACCGATTTGAAAGAGAGAACTCCAGCTTAGTTCTAAATGGTCAATTCAAGGAATGAGAAATAAAAATCCAGGTCATGGGAAAAAGCCGTAACGGCACAAAAAACCCAGATTTATTTTAAAACCAATTGGAACAAACGATATTTACATCAGATGATACACTAATCAATAACGGAAATGCAAGTACGAATGAAAATTAGAAAGCGAACATGCGGTGGCGGCGAACTGGCGTTGGCGTCACACGCTCGCGGCCACAATGCTTCTCCGTTTTCGATAAGTAGAGTTTTTATGAGATTTTCGATGCATCCTGATTCCCTTCGGTAGGAATCAGTGGCGTTATGAGAACATCCTGATTTGCTTGATTGGAATCAGTGGGCCGTTGGAAATAGTTGCCTGAGAGGCGATCGGACGCGACGGAGCTCCGCACGGACCGAGATTGATCGATAGTTCGAACACACTGGCGCAACTGAGCGGCGAGCCAACGTCGATCGCACGCCCTCACCCACACTTTCTCTCTCTATTCCTCTTCGCGCGTAGGCATTCATATACTACGTGAAACAATACACTACGTGATTCAATGCACACGGGAAAAGGTGTTACGACGCAACAATACCTCTCTAGCTTCCTTCGCATCCGTGCTTTTTCAATTGGGTTTTCTAATGCTTTATGTTTTATGTCGCAGATCCGTTGCCCTATATCTTCACCTCCTAATAATTCTTTAAAAGAGTATTTCAAAGCGTCTACCATCCCGTTTGTATCATATAGCATGTCACCTTTGCTGTTCCTCATGCAGAAAAACTCCATTTGAAAAAAAAGTCCATTTCGCTCCTCATCGCTAAGACCGGTGATGTTTAACGTTCTCTCATACGCTCCTTTCATTTTTTGTCGCGCAGCCTTAATTTCATCATTCCACCAGACATTGCCAGATTTCCTTCCTACAACTGCCCTACCACGTACTTCGGTCGCAGTTTCAACAATGATATCCCGTAACATAGTCCAAGCGCTATCTATATCTTCATTGCTTCTAAGCGCCCTCGAAGTTGCCTCATCTATGCGCTCGTTTATCTTATTCTGAAAATCTGTTTGCAATTCCGGATTCTGTAAATTTTCAAACTTAATTCGCATTTGTTGCGTCTCTTTGTACTCACTCTTCTCCATCCCCGCTCTAATTTTATTTTGTAGACTATTCTATAGTTCTCTTAGTCTTTCATCCACAATAACGAAGTCAATTATACTGCGGTTATTTCCCGTAAACCCCAAATTTACCTAGAACCCTTTCTGTATCTCCATCCTGAAGTTGGACGCCGACACATGCGTTCATATCTTCTAGCAGAATTATTCTTTCACCTTGATTGCAAGTACTTATTTCATCATTTAAAGTGTCTCAGAAGGCATCTTCGACTTGCTTCGGATCGCTATCAACTGAGGCGTAGCACGCTATGATGAATAATCTTCTGATTTCTAACTTCATTCTAGCTCACAACAATATGGGAGATACAAAATCCTGATATTTGAGATGCTGTCTTGCTTTTTCATTCATAATTAAACCGACCCCTTGACTACAATATGATTCACTATCTACAACTGTCCATATTTTAAAACCGCCTTTCAACACCCCAGTCTCCATTCATCGCCTGAAACTTGACCTTTACGTTTACCGTGTGTATGGATTTCGTCAATCAAAGTTTCAGTCCATTCCGAGGCTACTTTGTGGTTTGTATTATTCGTTGTTTAGATTGTACACCCAACTACCACCTTTATGCGCGAATTTTGTTTTGCGAGTCGAAAGTCATGTACAAGTTAACTAGTGATTCGTCGTATGGTGGAAAGTCTTGTTGTAAAGTCAGTCCAATAATCGTGCGTCAACAAGTACTTTTTCCAAATCAGTTTTTTACGTCTACTTTTGAAAAAATATCGATATGATTCCATTTTGATACGCGTAGTCTATCCCTCTCCATATGAAACATGTAACAGTAAGTTCTACATTCGACTACTTTCGCGCTACCATTAATTTCTAAATTACAACATACGATTGAATTTTGAACGAAAATTCGATGCTCGGTTTCTTGTTGCAGATTCGAGTTCAGAGTTCAACCGTTTACCTAATGGTGACCCCGTCCCTGGCATTCCTTATTCTGGATCTTCTAATTCTTCTGAAAGACATCCTTCTCCTGTAAGACCTTCTCCTGCTGAGCCTCCTGTGCGTGCAAGGTCGAGGTCACCTCGCAGGCATGCTTGTTTCTATCTTTCTAACATACTGAAGCATGAACTTCGATTTGTTCGGATTATTCCTAACAGCAATCCACGTGAGCTTTTTGAAGTTCGAAATTACACTTTTCCACCGAATAAGCCAATTCAATTGCAAGAAGGACGTGGTATCGTGGCGCCCATGCCAACCGAAGAGCAGTATGTTTTAACAACGTCTACTGGTGACGTACTTGCAATATTGGAGTATAATAATACAAAGCTTCGTGGAATATATACAAGAACTGTCGTGAGAAAACGGGCAAAAATAAACATGCATAGCGGCGAAGTTGTTAGATTGAACTCAGCCGAAATCAAGGAAACTCCTTTAGGCAACCGTCATACAATCTCCAATAGTTTTAGAATGGTTGACATACGTGACAATTTTGCACAATAGAGAAACTTTTTCGAATTGAAATAAAGTCGGCATATTCATTTAGCTATAGCTAGAGAAAAGAAAAAGAGAAACGTTTTTCATTAGCCACCTTTAAAAGTTGGTCTTACTTACCTTGATTATTAAATATTACGATAAACTAGAAGCATGCATGCATATATTTTTTTCACAAATAAACTAGAAGCTGTTGCCCTCCGAATTGTTTGAGTGATTCGAACGGTCCCTGTGGAAAAACTAGAGTTGGTGAAATTTTGTCTGCGTGAGTTTTGAACTGATGCCCACTATCATATTGACGTTTGGCATCTGCAGTGGTGCGATTACGAGAGGGCCTCCTCACCCATTATCATGCGAAAAATGCGTTGAATGGAATCGCTCGACGTTCGTTCTCAAAAAATCTGGATCTCAAGGTCAGTGAGGCCATACAAAAATCAGTAACGTGAGATCGACAGGCGTCCCGTCACAAAGGAGCTCTCAGAGATTAGCATAGACATCACGTAGACTTCATCAAGGTCGATGACTTCGTATTCACAGCATGCAATTCAGTTCTTATCTAATCATGATTTTATCAACATTGAGTACTAAACATCCAGTAATATTCCACCTAAACCTAATCCTACACTGACTTGAAATCTTACACTACTCAATTAACAAGAGTTTCTGGATCATTTAATGTCACATAATTGGGCAAATTTATTCTCCTAATCAAAATTTCTCTGCTAGTGATTTTCTCACCACATTCATGTTAAAACCCACTGTGACACAACTTCTAAGTGCCTTCTCTAATTCACCTTTGCAAAAAATTGTTGGATATGATTTCCTTTTTTCTAAAATTACTCCTGAGACTCTGCTCGAGGAAGTAACTGAAGTTAATTCTAGTGCGATTAGTACAGATTTTTTCTTTATTCTATGTATGTGGGCATCCGTATGAAAAGGGACCTGCTACTGTAGGACCTATACTGATTTCATTTGCGCTATACTCATATCCCGGATGCCCATGCAAATTATATCATTATTATTATTATCTCCATAATATTATCTAGTATTATAATTACCTAAATCTGAGGGGTTCGCCAATTTACTTTTTGAAGCACATTTTTGAAAATTATGCTGAAAATTTAACTATTTGCGGTTAGAAATGGAACTAATTTTGGTCACCTAACATAGTTGTGTTTCAAAAAACTGCTACCAATGTGCTACAAGGTTTTCCTAAACGTTTATACACTTGAATTAAATATTCCAAAGAATTCGAGATTTTTCAATAGAGTACAAGGAATTCAGAAGAATGTTTCAAGACGCTGGTAGAAGTTAAAAATTTTCCACGGGATAGTAAGAGATTTTAAAATTACAAATCTTGCATTTGATTCAAAAGACTGCATTGAATTCATAAAGATTGTATACTGCTTCAAGGATTTCAAGGAATATAAAGCGATTCAATGAGATTTCATGGTAAATGCACTTCAGTAGAAATTGTATTCATTTTTCTTGAAAAGTTTTACTTGGCAGAGTTTCTAGCACCACTATAAAAGCTTGAAAAACGTAAGCAGTTAATATGCACAGTATCCTGAACTTTCTAAGTACATTGGTCTAGAAAATTGTCTTTACGGTTAATTCTTTTACTGTACGTGAACAAAAATATTCAGGCACTTCATCTGTTATATGTTTAACGCGTCAATCCAATCTCTATTTATTGACAAAGAGAAGCGTTTTAATTAGGAACTTAAGATGGAAAATCCTTTTCATGAAGAGTTTTTAAATTTTCATTTCAGGACTGCTAATAATTTCAAGCAATATCTTCAGTATTTGAAAAATAATAAGTTTTGTTTTTAATTCAAACTTTCATTAATCAAAGGTTATTTGAATTCGATAACTGTGAAGACTCAACACCCTTATTCAAGGAGTTTGGGAAATTCAACGTCCCTTGATATAAGAGCATCAAAAATATTAAAACTCCAGCTAAGAAGATTTTGGATTTCCTTTTTTCTAAAATTACTCCTGAAACTCTGCTCGAGGAAGTAATAGAAGTTAATTCTAATGCGATCAGTATAGATGGAAGCTCGATAAAAATGATCCGGTTGGCTCTCCCAATTATTTTTTGAATATTATTGCAGATTTATAAGGCATCCCTACAATGTGTTATTTTTCCAGATATATCAGAGCCAAACACTGTATACTCACAGCGTCCCTACAAATCACTACCGATGTCAAGTTTGCCTCCTATTTATGTAATCGTTCACAAAGTGTAAATACATGTAATGCTGACGTGTTTGAGTGGGTGTGAGTCCAGAGTGGGGTCCAGCAAGGGTCGTAACTTGCACCTACGCAGCTTTAACTTGTATTCCTTCGATTTCAGATGTGATCTAAAATCTTGTAAGTACTTCAAATACGCAGATTCTCTCTTTTTGGGTGCACTCGCTACGTTACATCTTTTGAGAGTTGGTAATGTAACTATTGTTTTTCAGGAATTGGTGGAGGATTTAGGATACGTGCTCAACCGTACTCTATCTTGGAAAAAGCATTATCAAATCAAAACCTTTGACAAGGTCTTTCTAACCCAATTATTCAAAATCAATTCTCCTGGCCCAATCAATAAAATCCTACTTCTTCTCATCTACCCCGGTGGCCTCCTCGGCAATGTAATTATAGGGCAAGTTCACCACGCATACCTTCTGAGTCAGTTTTAGTTTCTTTAAACTAAATTTTGACACGTTGCGATGATCCAGCGACGAGTCCCAAGTCTTAGAAACGATCGACAGTGAAAATTCTGGAGGATGCCAAAGGATCTATTATGACAAAACCCATCTACAGGCGCACACATGCATTTATGTGTGCACGTTCATCAATTTGAGCAATTAAAATTAATGAATAGAAATGAGTTTCTCTCCAATTTCAGCAATTTGGAGAACGATTCGAGTTTCCCCCTTACAGGTCGAAAATACGGGTCGTTTTTCGATGTAAGATTGTTGAAATAAAAGGGTTGTTCGGTGTTTTCACTTGCCACGTTCAGAGCAAAAGGCGAGGGTAGTATGGAAAACAGGAAAAGAGAAAGACTAGTGTGCTGATTATGTCAGGCTGGTAAGACCTGACCAAGTATTTGTTTGTGGGTTTGTGTGTCACTCATCAGCCCTACGCGGACTGTGTCAGAGTACAGTGTTTGAATGAGTGAGAGACAGTTGCTTCAACAATTATTCTATTATGAGGAATAAGAACAGATTTAAAAGTTACATAAAATAAACTTGCATATACCTTTCTATGCTTGAAAGGGTGAGAGTAAGTTACTTTGTCGGTTGGATCTCTGCTTACGACGTAAAACGCCGACGGTGTTTTACCAGATGATGAATTGAACAAACTCAAAAGTTATTCCATAGTGAGTACTTTCGCGAATGTTAACACTGCGGAATTCATCCGGAAAGTTGCTTATATAACGACCGAAAGTCTCAGCCGAAGGGACTTAGTTCAAGTCTCGAACACGTTAACTATTCTAAATTTGAACTTGAAAGTGCGCGACTCAATTAGAGTATTTCTTCCGTCACATTGAGATAGAACAGTATGACTGGCCAAAACGTAAGAAGAATGACAAGGATTGCGCTGGGGTTAATGTCCACCTTGGACTTCTAAAAAGTCACGTACGGTGAAAAAAGTGGGTAAAGTCACATACGGCGACAAAACTGGGTTATGTCACGTGCGGTGGAAAAACTGGGTGAAGTCACGTGCGATGACAATACTGGGTAGAGGACGTATTTCTGTAAATGTAGTTGTTAAGTCATTATCGATCGGTTTCCTGTTTTCTACATCAACGAGAAGTTATTTGAGACGCGCAACTTCCCTTAATGAATGTCGAACGATTCGTGCAGGTGACTCATGCTATCGTCAGCAGCCGTGGACAGCCATCGCGCATCTCAACTCATACTGTGGGTCATACTTTAGTAGTGAACTGTAGTATGGCATTACGTCGATAAATTATCACTTTAATTTAGACATGTGTGTGTATTCATGTTCATATGATCAGTTTTGACTTTGTTATTGTTCATGTTGCAGATTATTAGGAATATGCATACATTCGTATCTCATTACATATACTTTTGATGAGAAATAAAGTTGGGATAGTTTCAAACAATATATTTAATTTTTATGATTTTAGGATAATTGCTCATATTTTTAGCCTTTAATTATAGTTTTTAGAATGAGTAGATTTCGGGTGCTGGCGCATGGAGACTGACGCTCTGGGAAGCAGTCCCCCACTGCTTGAATGCGACTCCTTTGTCTGTCTCGCAGCCAATCAGCGGACCCGCTGTCGCTCCGACCGCCATAGAGAGCTCCGCGCCCGGCTACCGAGATCGAAGAGCTAAGTTAGTCGTTCAGTCGTTGTACGATTTTGGGGACAAGCATTACGCTCACGCTGCTGTCTCTTCGCAAATTGAATGAATTGTCGCCGCAGCTTATTTTCAATCGCTCGACGATATCGGTTCGAGTCGTCATCCATCATTAGCGTGTCCAGCTATAACCATTTTTAGTGTTTCGTAGTGCAACTAGTGATCGTGTAGTGAACATGGGTGGTAGTTGCTTTCCCATCCGGGCCGCGCGAGACGGTCCACGTACGTGGATCCTCAGCGCACCGGGGGAGACTACTCTCTGAGAAGAGATTTAAGATTTTTCGTAAGAGAAAAATTGCACACCCCGTGTCTGGTCACCAGCCGTGACGTTCGTGTATGGACGACTACCCCGCACCTGAACCCTTTGATTACAGGGAGCCACGAAGTACCACGTCCTAATGGCCGCACGCGCTGACGGCGAGTTCGAAGGGATGCTAAGGACTCGCTTTCCGTGTCAGAACGGGAGCGATGAGAGCGAGAGAGGCAACGAACGCGAGCAGAACGGGCTCGCGCTATGAACAACTTAAGAGCACGGAGAGCCGCGGAATGACGAGCCCGCAGGGCTGCGGAGCAACAAGCTTGGAGGTAAGCAGAGGAGGAGCAGGCAAGCATCACCGCCCAGTTTGAAAGAGCATGTCGGATCGAGGAGGAAGAACGCGCACGAAGGGCCATTGCCGAGCAAGCCGTCAACCGGCCAGTGCCTCTCTCGCTGAGGGTGCCCGCATTTATCTGGGAGCCGCGACATGTGGTCCCACCCGGGAATATAACTCGACGAGCAGCTTCTAACAACAGTCCCATCCGGGTGAATTGTTATTCATCACCCCCATGTCCACGAGCCCTACGAGTGCTGCCCACGTTAGGCCTCCATTCGCCGAGTTTCTTCATGAAGGTAGTCATTGCTGAGCACGGTTCAGGGGACGACGTTCTCCTCCTTTGTGCAAACGAGACGCCGGAGACTTCATCTCCTTCGTTGTTGAGATCGCCTTCATCTCCATCCGTCAAACTTTTTCGAGGAACGGATTTCTTCCGACGAAATCTCCAGTTCCAATCGGTATGGACATTCTTTCTTACTTCTGACTTTCGTTCCCTAAATAAAAAGGTCATCGCCGACCGGTCCCTCGCCATCTCACTCCTTTCCGGGCTGGTGATTCCGTTCGTGGACCTCCTCACTGAGACGTTCAGGTCACCTCAACTCTCCCACCCTTTCCCTGTTCCCCTCTACTCCCTCCCCCCCGCAAAAAACACAAAACAAGGTGCACTCCCCGCCCACTGATTTTGCTCCCATCCACCCCACATGGACGGGTTGAGCACATGGCAGCGTCTCATAAAGGGCGAAACTAAACGGGTACATTTACCCCCACCCATCAGGCAACGTGACGTGCCACGCGGTATGGACGGGTTACAAATGAACACGTAAGTACTAAATTACCTCACAACTCTTTGCTCTATTGTTTGATTAACTGGTCATCCCCATTCAAGGTGGACTAAAACCAAACGAGAAGAGGTAATCGAAGAAGAAGCACTCCACCTGCATCCTTTTTTATCTTCAAACTTAACCTTTGTATTTTATCTCAATCATTTAAATTAATAGAATATAAGGCAAGTTATGTTTGTTAAGACGTAGCAATATTTTCTCAGATATTCAACCTTAATATTTTCAGTCAATTCTTAGTATTGGAAATCAGAAATAGATCCGGTGAATGAATACACTAGACTTTCGATTCATGCACGGGTTTGGTTATGACGTTGGTGTAAATCGAAAGTCTCTGAAGGAAACAGTGTGGACTTTGTTCTAATGTTGCACAACGTGATGCAATTACAGCTAGGGCATCCATCTCTTTACATGGAGCACAATAAAAAATTTGCATGTAAGTTTTCAAATAGAACGAACATATAAAAAAGAAAGTTTATAATAAGTAGTGACGCCGTTCGATACGATACGTTCTCGTGATCATGTCGGGATGGCGTCGGTTTTTTTTGGGTCGGGATCGGGTTTTCGATACCCGTGATCGGTTTTCTCCCGGCTCAACTTTGGCTCGGAATGCAATATATCGTCTCGGGATCGTGTCGAGTTTTCGTTACTCCTTCGCTAGATATGTGTCAGTGGCGTAGCGGTCCACAGTGGGGTGAAATGAAAAATGAAGTTCAAAATGACATTTAGAACTAAATTTCCTAGAAAACGTTGAGAGTGGACATTTAATTTTTTTGTTTTTCCAATTCTTATCTCAATGCAAACAGCGAAAGTGATTCAATGCACAGCGATATAAAGAAGGAGGAAAAAATTGTAAGCTTGTATAGCTAATTTTTATAAGCAAATTTCATTAACACATAATCGACATTAAGAAATATTTGTGTCCAAAGTATGTTCCTGCTCTAAAATCGCTTGATTTTATTGTTTGGAATTTGGTTGATACGCGACCATAAAAATTCAAGATGGAATGTTAATAATCAATTCTATAAAAAAATTCTATAAACGAATGTACATCATAGACATAAGTAGGCAGAAACAAATATTTTTTCTTGTAATCTTGTTGTAATGATATTTTCAATGATGTTTTATGAAAAAAATGTGAATAAAAAATGTAAATACTTACAGAAAACATGTTGCTATGTAATAATATTTATTTATTTTACTAACAAATTATACATAAAGTAATTAAATATAAAATAGAGAATAAGAATAAGAAAAATAAAGAGTCGTTTTGTACGTTTTTAAGCGAAAAGAAATGGTTTTTCCAGCTGACATTCGAAGTATTTGATTTATTGATGAAAATTCATCCTCTTGGTGGAAACTCGAGAGAGGAGAATAATAATCAATTAATTATTCGCCGAAAAATAATTCTTCTTAATAATACTAATATTGATAAATTCATTTTAAAAGCATGAAATATCATCGTTCCGATCGAAAACTGAACTATTTTATTAAAAAATTTAATATTTATAACAATACATTATAATAATTATAATAGTAATCAATAGACTATAAAAATTCGTAAAAAAATGTAACTATTTTGTTGAAAAATTATTTTTATTGTTTGAGAATTAATTTTTTCACTAAAATATTTATCCATTCAATTTATTACTGACAATTTATCTTTTTTAGGTGAAAATTCAACTAGATAATTGATTGAAAATGTATTTTCTGTTCACAAATTAAAGCTTTCTAACGCGAAATTTAACTTTATGATTTTCGGGTGAAAGTTCGTTGAGAATTTATCTAAATTGTTGAAAATTCATGTTTGTTAAGAATTTGTCTTCTTGGTCTAAAATTAAAATTTGCATTTCAAACCGTTTTAAAATAATAATCTTATAATTATTATTCATACATTAAAATGAAACACTCTTTTCACAAATTAACAATTTAAAAAGGAAAAAAATTACAATTGTAAAGTTGAAAATTCAACTGTAGGATGCAGCACCCTGAAATGTTCACGGTTGAATCGAATGCATTCTATTCGAAACAATTCAGGTGAAAATTGTTCACTTTCCAATATCTGCATTTTATTTCCTCCTCCTCAATAAACATTCCAGTATTACCAAATATTGTAGAAGATTCTTTTTCGTGAAAAAACAATTCAACGTCAAATGAAGGTTGAAAACAGGTTCTATAGTTGCACTTAGATGTTTGAAATTATTTACTACTAAGCCAAAGTACATCTTTCCCACTATGGGGAAGATAATTTTCATCATTTTCACTCCAGCCATAACTGGTTTAACCAGGCAGTGGAGGAGTCAGGAGGGACCAAGTGATGTCAAGCCGTGGTCAAATTTCCATCTCCGCTCGGTTCAACTGAGAAGTGCACATCTGTCGAACGAGTATCGAAAACCCGGCACGGTCCCGAGCCGATAAATCGACTCTCTGAGCCAAAGGCGAATTGAGCTGAAACCGACTCAATCTACACCCGATAATGAAGGCTAGAATCGAGTCAGGATCGTGTTGAGATCGGAAAATCACACCATCGTGAGAGGAAAGGGGACTCACGCTGAACAAGCACACCATCGTGAGAGGCAAGGGGACTCACGTTAGAAAAGCAACCCATCGTGATAGGCATCGGGACTTTGAATAGTGTCATAAAAATTTACTCAAAAAAATTTGACCAAAGTGGAAGATTTAGTCACACTTTGAAACAATACATTGACATTAAAAGACCTTAAATCTTCAAATTTCACTCGCCAGCGAACCCACAAGCTCCATACCCACGAAACCCTAACCCACAAACTCAAAAATCTCACACTCTACAATGTCAATTTCTCAATTGGTATTATATTTGAGGTTTGTGGGTTTATGGGTTTGGAGCTTGTGAGTTTGGGGTTTGTAGGTTTGGGGTTTGGAAATTGTGAGTTTGGGGTTTCTGGATTTGGGGTTTGTGGGTTTGGGGTTCGTGGGTTTAGGTTTTCTTGGGTTTGTGACCCAAATGTTTACAGAAATTCGGTAGTTTTAGCCATTTTTTAAATTTTGCTGCAAATCCTGACGTGCAGGCTCAATTCTGCGAATGGATTAGTATTCAGCGACCCAAAAAACATAAAGTACACCTATTAGAATCCCAGTAGACTCCTAAAACAATTTCGTTGTTCTGTGTTATGTTTTTTGTAACAAATCATTTTGCTCCAGCGACTTTTTGACTTTCCATTTGCATCAGTTTGATCTGCTTTCAAGGTTACTCGCTATAATAAACAAAAGGGTTGCGAGTTTTTGACACAGATATGTCCTGTTATCAAGCATCATTATTTTTTAACTTGAAACATAAGTTATTAATCAATTGAGACATAAAATTCCATATAAGTGTGATATCAGTTTTTATTAATTTGAGAACTGAACTTTTTTCTTCGAACTGACGCAAATGAAATGTAAATATCTAACAAGGATAAGCTTACTGCTTATAAAATTCGAGATAACGACTATAGGATATATTGCAAAATCCAAGAAAGCACCAGAATATACTTTAGTTACAGTATTAATGTCAACCATACATTGATCAGTTTTTCTTTCAATTAGAAAAGATGAGGATTTTTTATACTTTCGTCATATCCTTAGCATTTATCCTCTATTTTGTTGGTAAATATGATCATGTAATATATCTATAATTCTAAGTACATTCTTTTACCCTATACCCAAATGATAATCAACGTAATATAATTTAAATTATATCTCTATTGCTGTTATCTTTTAAACTTTATTTGAATTCGTCAGAAATGAGTTAGAATTTAATCCTAATTAATTTCGCGCATATCCAGAACGTGTATGTAACAAAAAATTAAAGTTGTGAAGAATCCCTATTAATATGAAATTTGCATGGATTTCAAAACAGTCTTTGTCTAAACTGCTTTTAGGGTTACTCACTAGAATGAACAAAATGGTTGTCAAATGTTTATTTCTATACTTGTCCCGCAATTAAAAATTGTTTAATGAATATATATTATCACAATATATGTTGTCATAATAAAATGAACAATTAGAAAAGAAAATCTAAGCTAGTTTTGATATTCACAACTGCATTTGCACCGACAAGATACTTACGTAATAATTCCTTGAATATCCTTCAAAATCAATCAAGAAAATAACATGATGTTAGCGGTATATCAATAAGCCCTATACCTACAGATGCAGGTAATGATTTAAGTACGTCGTTTTTGAATTCTTGCAATACGACAAATTTCATGCTCGGTTTCTTGTTGCAGATTTGAGTTTAGAGTTCGACTGCTTACCCAATGGCGAGCCCATCCCTGGTATTCCTTCTTCTGGACCTTCAAGTTCTTCTGAAAGACATAATTCTCCTGGTAGACCTTCTTCTGCTGAGCCTTCTTCGCGTGCCAGGTCGAGGTCTCCAGGCAGGCGTTCTTCTTTCCACCTTTCTACCATATTGAGACACCAACTTCGATTTATTCGGCTTATTCCTCACAGCAATCCGAGTCAGCTTTTCGAAGTTCGAAGTTACACTTTTCCACCGGGTAAACCAATTCAATTGCAAGTAGGACGGAATACCGTTGCGCCCATCCCAACCCAAGAGCAAACTGTTTTAGCAACCTCTACTGGTGACGTTGTTGCGATATTGGAGCATAATAATACAAGGCTTCGTGGAATATATACAGCCGGTGTCGTTAGAAAACGAGCGAAAATAAACATGCACAGCGGCGAAGTTGTTGAAATGAACCGAGCTGAAATCAAGGAAACTGCCTTAGGCAACCGTCACACAATCTCCAATAGTTTTAGAATAGTGAATGTACAAGACAATTTCACACTTAATCATCCTTGATATAAAAAGAATGTGGAATCAGTTTGCAACAATGAAGAAACATTCTTGTATTGAAATAAAGTCGGCATATTCATTTAGCTAATGCTAGAGACAAGAAAAAGAGAAACCTTTTTTGTCAGCAACCTTCAAAAGTTTAGTCTCACTTACCTCAATTAATAATTATTATAATTTACTATAAGAATGCATGCATACATTCTTCTGTTACAAATAAACTAAAAGCAGCTGTGCTCTGAATTTCCCAAGATTCGAACGGTTTCTGTGAGAAAACTAGAAATTGTGAACTTTTTGTCAGCATACCACTTTTTTGTGAATCTAGCCTCTAGAGTACATCTCCTCAAGCTGAAGGCTATACGTGGCGAGTGAGAAGTAGAGCCTAGCGATTTCCTTACTATTTACGAAATAACAAAACGTCCTGTAGATACGTTAGGAACTATGAACTTTACTCTCGGAAAGGCTTAGTTCGAATTTCACGTAGCCAATGATTGGTTTTCAATAACTTTGGACGGTATGGTAGGTAGACTTCATTTGCGACAAGAGCAGGCTCAACTCTCTTTTCCGCATCATACTCTTTTCACTGCTTCAGAATCTGTTTTTCCTAATGACTTTCTAGATGTGGAATTCCAAGAAGCGAACAAGTCCTGGCAACCACAAATCAAACGTTTTGACCAATTATGCTGATCAGGGCCAAAACCAGGCAACCGATAGCGATAGAGGCACTTAATCCCGATATCACGGCGGGTTATGTACCTAGAGTTAAAACCCGAGAAGGATTATATATCGGAGAGGCAGCTGTCAAAGTTTGACACGGAAAATGCCGAGTATTAGTATAAACACTACCGATACTGACATCAGGATTGAAATTTCTCCGCAGAAAATCATGCCACAAATCCCCTCCTTGATTCAAAAGCTTCTAGCGCAACCTGTGTCCAACGCCTGCTGAAGAGCCTTTGCATATCCCATTCGAACCTAGAGGAGTAGTATGTACCTAGCTGGGTAGAGGGTTGAAGTGTGTATTTAATGTTAATGAAGATCCACGATACTAAGGAAATACTTCTAGAAACTGAGAAACAACGCAAAATGGAAATTATCGAAGATTCCGAGTCACCAGTTGGGTAATGCCTAGCACTTGTTGAGCTACCCATTGGGTATCATCAAGTGGAAACCCACACCGATGAGCATACTAAGACGGCTTCTTCCATCCCGCGAGATCATTGCGGATATTTGCGGATGCATATGTACATCAAGAATTTCCCCGCAACGAAACAAAGACTGACGGACACGGTGCTGAAGGGTATGGATGAGATTGACGTATTTGTTTACCTGAGTAACGTCGTTGTCTATTCAGAAACCCTCAAGGAGCATGAAATTAAAACTCGAAGTCTTCTCTCTTGCTTACGAATCGCTAACCTTAAGCTACAGTTGTATAAGTGGACTTCCTGAAAACGGAGGTCGCTTATCTAGGACACATTATTACTGAAACGGGAGTAATGTCACACCCAGCTAAAATAAGTGACATCAAAAACTTCCTTCATCTTAAGAAGGTTCGATCTGTTGGGCAGTTCCTTGGTATTACGGGTTATTACTGCAGGTTCATCTAGGATCACTCCAAGATTCCGAAGCTTTTGCCGAACTTCTTTAAAAAATGGAGAATCAAAATGAGGCCCAGAGCAGGAACAAAGTTTTCAAACCGTAAGTGAATATCTGTGTAAAAAACCAATTATGCAGTAAGCAGATTTCTCGAAACCGTCTAAACTCACTACCGATGCTTCAGACTACGCCATTGGTGCGGTATTAACACAAGGGAAGCAAAGCATGGATATGGCTATCGGATTCTACTCTAAAATTGTGGTCGCGTGCGAACACTCCTCTTTTAAGGCAGAAAAGGAATGTTTCGCAATTGTCTACTCAGTCACAAACTTCCGCCCGTACTTGTACGGCAGAAAGTTTATACTGGCTTGTTACTATAAGCCCATACATTAAATATGTCACATAACGAATCCGGGATCAAGATTCGTGCATTGCCGCATTTACCTAGCAGATCACCAGATCACATACGAGTACAAGAATGCGCACTTTTGTTCAATTCTAAGAGCAAGACACTGAAAATACGTATGTTTCAATTCCAATACATATTAATATATATCTAAATGAGTAGTATCAGACCGGAGTCGACAATAACGTAGACAAGTTTGCATTTTGGACGAAATCGACTGCGAAGCACGAGGTACGTGATGAGCATGTGTTCTTTAAAACCGAAGGAGCTCTAACAAAAGATAATTCCCAAGCATCGAAATACAGTTTTTCAAGTTTCAACCTTCAATTTTGAAAGATCTGTGCACAAATGTGGGGGAAATGCAAAGACTCTAATGAAGTGTAAATACTCCAGAAGAACAAGCTTACTGATTACCATCTTTAAGATAACGTCTATAGGATATATTGAAGAACATGAGAAAGCACCAGAATATCATTCAGTTGCAGCTTCAATTAAATTCCTAATAATGACATTAGTACGCTTTCTTTTTTTCTATTAAAGAAGATGAGAATTTTCCGTACTTTTGTCATATCCTCAGCGTTTATCCTCTATTCTATTGGTGAACATAAGAATATAATACATCTATAATTTTAAGTATAGTCCTTGACCTACCTATAAATCTTTATTTATGCAATTTGAGCATTCATTCTGGCATATCAAAATACTTCTGATTTTCGTATCAATTTATGTAGCAGATCAGTATAATTTTAATTTCTTATATCATCACGATTGTGTTCTTTAGGGAAAATTCAATAGTTGGTCCCTTATTGCAGATTTAACTTCAGAGTTTAACTGTCTACCTAATGGCGACCCTATTCCTGGCGTTCCTCATTCTGGACCTTCTGATTCTTCTGACAGACATCATTCTCCTGTTGAGGCTTCTCCTGCCTAGCCTCATCCTCGTTCCAGTTCGAGGTCTCCTCCAGCCATGCATGCTTCTTTCATTCATCCTACCTTAGGTGGGCATCAATTTCGATTTATTCGGCTTGTTCCCCACAGCAATCCGCACCAGCTATACGAAATTCGCAGTTACACTTTTCGTCCGGATAAATTAATTCAACCGAAAGTAGGAAATACGGGCTCTGCGCCTATGCCTACTGAAAAGAAAAATGTTCTAACAACATCTATTGGAGATGTGGTTGTAGTATTGGAAAGTTATAACACAAGGCTTCGTGGAATATATACAAAAACTGCTATTAAAAAACGGGCAAAAATAAACATGTACAGTGGCACGGTTGTCGAATTGACCCGAGATGAAATTAAGGAAATTCCCGTAGGCAACAATCTGATCTCAAGTATTTTTAGAATAGTAAATGAACAAGACAATTCTTCATAGAATTGATTTGATAAGAAGAAAATGTAAAACTAAAATATATTATTATTTGTAGTCCAAAGTAGGAAAAAATATTACAAGTCACTGTTAATAAAATCAGTTCGGGACAATGAAGAAACGTTTTGGAATTCAAATAAAGTCAGTTTATTTAGTTAGCATGATACAAAATGCACACAGCGAAACTATTGGTTTCAAAATTTGACATTATAATATCGATTGTCAGAAGAATTGAAGGATACTTTTTCCAAATCAATTATAAAAATACGACAAATTTATTAATTGCCATTTAGGGAAAGAAACAACAT
>CAKNXH010000150.1:422875-448550 GCA_932178445.1 Andricus quercusramuli | reverse complement strand
TATTATATTAACATATCCCCATGAACCTAGCGAATTCACAGTTCAATATTCATAATAGTAATTCGTGAAATAGTAATGCTATATGCTTACAGGATCAGTGTTGTTTTCTGTGAATAAATAACCGAATTTCTGCTGATCTTACGATTTTTGTTAAATATTGTGCGCGAGATAGAAAATTGATAACAGCTGCTACATGTAAACAGCATTCTGAAGTTCTTCGACCATTTGCACATTCACATGTATAGCAAGAAATACCAGAAACACCAATAATTTCAGGCACGTATTCAATGAAGCATCTATAGACTTTACGAAATATGTGGTGTGATGGAACTTGAATCTTGAAATCATTCGACTGGGTTATAACAGCTTGTATATTGATAGTTCCATAATCGTCCATCATCACGGATGACTAAGATACTGCTTTAAAGATCCAGTGAAAAATATTTTACAATCCCTCTCTATCATTTCCGGGAAATCTGAAACATCGGTAGATAAAAGCCTGTTAGATACAACTTTTTTACGATTGTGTTTGACTGTGATCAGTTCTGGCAGATAAGACTAGTTCCTTTCTGATTTGTTTAGTGCTTGGTGCGGGATTCTTCAGGTAAGCTGCCTTCCAACATGGTTCCCCGTGATGCCTGTGGCATTACTGTCACGAAAGGTGCCACAGATACTGCACTGTGTCAAATGCAGTGCTTCTGTTTATCAGGTTTGTACCAATGATCTGTCCAGGGATCTTGCAGCTTTGAAAAAAGCAATAAAAAATGGTACTGTGTGAAATGTACATAACTCTTGTCAAATGAGAATCTTAGCCAAGATCTGTCTCTGAGACAATCAATCTCCCGGAAATAATAGACCAGATTGCTAATGCTCTTGGTCGCACCCCGGACAATGATAGTCTCCAAAATATTTGCAGACTCAATTGAACGAGATCGAGTCGACAAGTCATTCAACGTCGGCCTATCATAGTAGCAGAATTTAAGAAGCAGCAGACATGTGCCACTATCATTGAGTATAGAAAGAAGATCCGTGACTTCTTGACAAGCTCAATTGCTTGGTCTGAGTAGGAAATCAACGTCCTCTACATTAGAGAAGCTCTCACTCAGTATTCTGGGCAAATATACAAGGGGGCGCTTCAGCTGAGGAGGAATGGAAAAATTAAATATTTATGGATCAGTGGCTGGAAAATCTTTTCTAGGAAGGAGGACGGCTCAAAGAGACTTATTCTCACACACTTACAGGAACTCAATTTGCTACGATACCAATCACGATGTTTGGAGCTGAGCTTCTACTACGTGCCTTCTACAGTCGCCGTATATTCTTTTTCTTCAAATTGTTTGTTTTTTCCTTAGCCGGGTTGTCTTCTTCTCAAAAGGGGCACATATCACATGTCTTGACAGGTCTCCTCATCTGTTCCAGCCTGTCTTCGCTTCTTGTACTTGCACTCGTATAAATGGATATGTTGAATATCTGCCAATGAATGCCCAGTCTCTCCTGGCCCATTTTCTTGAGTTTAAAAATTTGTTTAGCTCTCGTAATTAACATATCATTGCAGTCTCACAGACGTGATTGAAACCTGAACTCCCTTCAGTGCCATTGCGATCGAGAATTATTTGTTGCTTCCTCAGGACAGAGAGGAGAAAAGGGAAGGTGGGTTGGGGTATGCCTCCACTTATATGCAAGTCTTTCATGCTAGGTGGTTGGCTCCACGTATCTGAATGCATCTAACAATCTAATGATTCACTTAAAGTATGCATTTTTATCTGCTGGTTTGTCCATTGTTCCGCATGATTCCACTCATCGCACTGACCAGACTAGCACGCTGACTGACCTTATAATAGTAGACGATTTAGACAAAGTAACTCCTCATGCGCATCACCCTATTCCCTTTCTTGGAAATCATGATCTCATCAACATTGAATACCAATTATCCTGAAACCTTTTAAACAGGCCAACTGCCAGGCAGATCCGTGGGCTTAATAATATCAAAGTGCAGGAATTTCATGACCACCTAAAGACCTACGATTAGGATCATCTGATCTTACAAAGGGATGTTAATTCTAAGGTAAACGGGCTGGTTGCTATCTTAACTGAGGCTTTTGGCAAATTCGCGCTACTCTTTGTCCTGAGCTCACGGAATGTAGCTGCACCATGACTTACTGTAGAAATTAGAGATTCAATAGGGACTCGAGAATCGAAACGCAGACTAGCTAGCAGAACTAAAAGTCCCCTCATTCGAAAAGAATTCCATCAGAAATAGAAACAGAAAGGATAACGTATGGAATTTACTGCGACATCTGCCTCTGATTTCGCTCAAGCGTGAAGACCTCATCGTGGGCTTTACGCATCGGACTTCCTGCCAGAATTTTCACGACGTAATCAGCCACATATAGTTACTTCAACGCTCACCCTGCGCGGGGATCCTTTTGATGATAGTGACCTCTCCTTCTGAGACGTCTCCCATGTGTCCCTGATGGACGCAATTTCTGAAGTCCATTGAAATGCTATGGCCCAGATGGTATCTTTATTGGAATGATTAGACTTTCCCTGCCTGTTATCTCTCTAATTCTGTTGCAGATTTATAACTTTTCGAAACAGATTGAAAATTTTCCAGATAGCTGGAAAATAGCGGCCATCCGTCCAGTTGCCAAGATCTCAAAGCCTTCTTCACCTAATGACTTCCGTCTTGTCTCTATTTTAAATGCTCTGTCGAAGCGTCTGCAGCGTATTGTTCATCGCCAGCTGACAGATTTTCTGGATGCAAATAAACTGATGAACCCTATGTATTCTGGCTTTAGAGTTGAACACAGCACCTGAACAGCGTCGCTTGAATTCATTACTGATATTAGATTGCAGACAGGGATGCTACGATCCTATAATATATAATCCAACCTTGAGAAGCAATTCATTTTTGATAACTTCATCTGATAGTGGATATTTTACTTTTATCTTACCGTGAACAGCCTCTATGGTCCAACGGAGTTTAGTCACAATTCGCAAATCATTTGACTCAGTAGTTGTCAACTACGATCTGCTAGCCTTTAAGGCGGGCATTAGAACATTGAATTCTTTCGTTTCCAACAGATTTACTGAGTCCCGGGAACTGCGATCAAGGATGATATAATCTCTCTTCTTCATCAATTTGGACAGTCCATCGGGATTCTAAGTTACTTTCTTCATTATTTTTGCATCATTCTGATTCTAATAATGATCAGTTTATCACAGGCATTGTACAATGTCTTTGCTCGCTTCTTGATACAGGATTGAACACAAATCAAGAGGGATGTACATCTCTTTGAAAAAGTTCATTATCGACGCAGAATATTCTGAGACGAGTTGCTCCCGTCTAAGTTTCCAAACAGTAGAAATTATTTCATTAGAGTTTCCCGTAGGCAACTTATTGTTGTTTTCTCATAATTGGAGCTGATGAAACTACGCAGTTTTTCTTCTGCAAACTTAAAATCTGCACCTTCGTCAAGAACTGCAGTATCGCATTTGAGGCATAGACCGTTCATAAGCTTTTTCAGCTCTGAAACTTTCATATTCGAGTGTTTCAATAGACTATACATATAGGTTTTTCTTTTTGCATACGATTGCATGCGTGCATCTTATGGAGAAACTATTAAATTCTAACTTGAATAGCAAATGCAACAATATGCATGCGTTAAGGCATTTTTTGTCATGTTTAGACGAATGTACTCGTCATGAGAATCTCCCGACATAGATCTTATCCTTCTCTCAAATATGAGCTCTCTATCTTTGAATTCTGAAGAAATATCTCTATCAGATTCGAGCTCAAGGTTGTTCAGGGAATTTTGTCGTGAATTCTACTTGGCTTTCATTATCCAAGTCCGTTTCTTATCAAAAATGACGCGACAAAATCTACATTAGACGTTGTTGATCGCGACTGCTTTTCCAAAACTATTGGTAAAAGCCTCCGCTTCTCTTGTTGACAGAATTGCATCACAACGGCGTCGAACCTTCTTCAAGAACTTAAGACAAACTGAACATTTTTTACTGTTCAAAGAAATATCCTTTTCGAATGACATATTCTCATTTGTGTGGGAGTCAAACTAATCAATGAAAGTAAATATATTCAGCTGTATGAAGCATCTTGAAGTGCTTGTGAAAGTATTATGCAAATAGGTTCTTCCGCATAGAGAAATTAAACACTAGTCAATGGGGGAATCACAGAGTCACAGAAGTTGAGATAAAATTTATTCATCCATTTTCCAGGAAACTTGGATATATCGAAATATGACAATTTCATTTTCATTTTCGATGTTAGATTTCTTTACCAGTAATAGGTATATTTTTCCCGATGTTTTTTTACATGGTCCTGTATTAATATCAGAAGGGATTTTTTTTATGCTTCACTTCACAAATTATATTTAAAACATGATCATTCAAATATAACACTAGCGTTCATTGTTACTTGGGCACACATTTCTTAAAATTCAAGATTTGAAAAAATGTAAAAGGTATAACAATGGTATGCTTCAGACTAAAAGAAAATACTCCAATAATGTTAGGTAGATTCTTTATTGTCGACGATGCTAGAGACAATGCTCTCCTCGACATGAAACAAAAATCGAATGTCAAAAATTATGTCTTTAGTACCATAAAAAAGCTATTATGTCGAAGTTCTAAACAGCAATACGCTCGAAATTCTCTTCTTGAGTTAGTTTTGAGAGGAACACTAACATTTGTAAACGTGGAAATTGAATGAATGGAAATATTGTTTTTTGTCCACATTTAAAATTATTGTAACTGGTTCTCACAGAAGTAACTCTAAAGGAAAATTTTGAGATTATTCCTTTTTACAACTCCGACATAATGACCGTTTTATGATACCTAGCATCTGTGAGTATTTTCAGGAACATAAAAAACTTGTTTATTCGAACTGACGCCAATGAAATGTAGATATCTCACAAGGACAAGCTTGCCGCTCACAATCTTCGAGATAGCGAATATAGGATATATCACATGATCCACAAGAGCACCAAAATATTCTTCAGCTAGTGTTAATAAATTTCTTAACAAAAAATTAATCAGTTTTTCTTGTAATTAGAGAAGATGAGGACTTTCTATACTTTCGTCATATCGATAGCAGTTACTTTCTATTATATTGGTAAATATAATCATAGAATTTATCTGTAATTTTGAGTACATTCTCCTAAGCTTTAACCAAATGAAAATTAGTGCAATTTAAATTCAATCGGTTCTATTCGCTTCTTGGGTTACCCATTACGATAAACAAAATCGTTGCCAGTTTTTGGCACAGATATTTCCTGTTGTCAAGTATCGTTATTTCTCAACTTTTCAAGAAGACTGCACGGTCTTGAAATCATAATAAGCTTGTATATGACCTCAAGTACTTTAAGCACTTCGGACACTATAAATGAGCGCTAATTCAGAAACGAAGAAAACAACTAATTTTTTCGAATCTTTATATACATATCAATAATATTCTCGAGATTCTATTCGATACTATGTAATTTTATATTATACATATCTTTCTGAGGGTAATTCTTAGGGTATTGTAAATTATAGATAGATCTGTTAGCTGAATATTTATCTACTATCTGAATATTTACCTGCTATAACAATGAAGCAGAAAATCTAACCCTTCGAAAAATTAGCACTCAAAGAAAACAAGTTTTTGGTTCAGCAAGTGATAATAGTGACATATGGTTCTCTATGTGCTGATGTGTCACATGAGCCTACAAGTTACACACGTTATATTTTTAATTACCACACTCTTAATTATACGCGTCAACAATTACTCAATTGCACAATTGCACAATCGCAATATAACAATTAAAACATGCGACTGTATTTTTTAAGAGATATTTGATACGCCGGTTTCTTGTTTCAGGTTTGAGTATAGAGTTCGACTGTTTACCTAATGGTGATCCTATTCCAGGCTTTTCCGCTCCTTCTGATTCTTCTGACAAACCACATTCTCCTGTCAGGTATTCTCCTGCCGAGCCACCTCTTCGTGCCAGGTCAAGGTCTCCTGCCAAGCCTTCTCTTTGTGCCCAGTCGAGGTTTCCTTCTCCCAGGCAAGCTTCTTGCAAGCCTTCTACCTTACTTGGACATGACATCAGATCAATTTGCCTTATACCCAACAGCAATCCAAATCGGACATTCGAAATTCGTAGTTACACTTTTCCTTCGGATAAACCAATTCAATTGCGAGCAGGACAAGGTAACTTCGTGCCCATGCCAACCGAAGAGCGAAATGTTTTAACAACATCCACTGGTGACGTCTTGGCAATATTAGAGCGTAACAATAGATCGCTTCGTGGGATGTATGTAATCAAGGACCCTAGAAAGCGGGCGAAAATAAATATGTATAGCGGCGCGATTGTCGAAATGAACCCAGGTGAAATCAACGAAACTCCCTTAGGCACCCTTCACCCAATCTCAACTAATTTTAGAATAGTTCCTGCACAGTTATGTATGAAAAATTAAATATGGGTAATGGACATGGTTAAAAGACAATGTTTGGAGAAGAATAAATAATTGCATATTATCACAGATTATAGACTTTTACGTTCTATACATTCAGTCTAATTTGAGGTTATTGTAGGTGCAAAAATAAAACTACGAACAGCAAACACGGAGTAATATCCATCTGAAATTTGATGTGCTCTTCCAAGAGATACTACTAATGGAAATAACCTTGATGAAGTACCATTATCTGTTACACTTTGTGTTATAATTTTTATCCTAATTGTGTGGTATATGAACATTAATATTTCATTTTGAATAAACAATAATTGATAACCACTGTTGAACAAAGTTTTTTGACCTTAGTACATTGGCAAGTGGATTCTTTAGACTATCAATCTTGATTTCCTTTTTGCCGACAATTTTTAAACAGAAAAATCACTAATTCGAGTGGAAGAATTCACTCTTCCCTAGCTAAAATTGAGTCGCATATGTGTACTGAAACTACAGATACTCTTACCGCCCATACCCGTGAATCCTTTTCTTAAATCACATGAATTTTAAGCATAGTTCTTATAAAATACTTTCGAATTTTCTATAAATACGCAAGTAGAACACTTTGTCTGTGCCAAAAACCTGAGAGCCTCACTTTTTTAGTTGTGTAAACGTCACTCAACAATCATACTTGTCAATGACAATCTTAACAATGGACAATGAGCGTTCCTCAAAAACATAACTTTACGCTGAATATATGAGCAGAAAATGTATCATTGACGTCGAAAGATAGTAAATAGTCGGTTCACAAATGATTGCTTCATCTGAATAATATTTGAGGAACCCATTAACTCGGCGAATCTTCCAGAATTTTGTAGATTCACGACGAAGCGTCACTTAACACGTTGACTATATTATGGAAATGAAGTAGAATATCAAGACGGCGTCCAGCTTAAGTATCCAGTCCAGCTTAATATAATTTGTGCTATCTATAACTGTTCTTTAGGTACCAACTGTAAGGTTTGCAGTTTACCTAGATAATATTTTCTTTTATTTGATACCAAGTGATAAGATTGTAAGTTTACCACTTGATTCTCTTTTGATACTATCTACAACAATGGACTCACAGATTTACCGCTTTTACATTGTGTACATTAGGTACACACAAACAAATGAGGGAATTTTTTCTGTATTTGGATTGCTAAAATTTTATTGATTCCTCTGCATTTGTTTGTTTACCAATTTTTATTCCTCATCCAACTGTGTAAGGTCAATTCAAGGTAATTCAATTTTATAATTCGATTGCCAATTGTTGTGGCCAAGGCTTCTTCAATAATCTACAACACTCCAGACACACATATATATATATATATATATATATATATATATATATATATATATTTAGGGACTGCTCAGGTCCCGAACCGAATGGGTAACCCCCACTTGGTCCTTCACCACGGCACAACCACACACACACACATCCGAACCGACAATGCTACACTCCAACTTGAACACGCCAACAAGTACTTATTTACGATTGGTTTCTCACATCCACCTTTGAAAAACTATTTAAATCATTTCATTTTTTTCCTAAATTTTGCCTATCTCTCCCTCCATGCAAAACATAATACCGTATGTGTTACAATCGCCGCCTCGCGCGCTATCAGTTATTTCTAAATTACATCATACGACTGTATCCTTCAGTAGATATTTAATGCACAATTTTTTCTTGCAGTTCTGAGTTCAGAATTCGACTGTTTACCTACTGGCCAGTCTATCTCTGGCATTCCTCATCCTGGACCTCCTTATTCTTCTGAAAGACATCATTCTCCTGTCAGACCTTCTCCTGTCAAACTTCCTGTTCTTGCCAGGCCGAGGTCTCCTGATGCCAGGCAGGCTTCTTCCCACCCTTCTACCATATATGGACATGAAATTGAATTGATTCGGCTCATTCCTAACAGAAATCCGAATCAACTCTCCAAAATTCGCAGTTACACTTTTCCTCCGGATAAACCAATCCAACTGTCAGTAGGTCGAGGGTGTAACGTTGTGGCCATGCCAACCGAGGAGCGACGTGTTTTAACAACATCCACTGGTGACATCTTAGCAATATTGGAACGCAATGACAGATCACTGCGTAGAATTTAAGCAATAACAAATATTAAAAAGCAAGCAAAAATAAATATGTACAGTGGTGCGGTTGTCGAAATGAACCAAGATGAAATCGACGAAGCTCCCATAGGCACCCGTCGAACAATCTTAACGTAAATCAAAAATATTTACGCGAAAACTCGCATTAATATCAGTACACACAGTAGTTATAGTCATCTATTCTCTTCCACGTGATCTTCATTTGTTTTGACCGTCAAGCAACCGCTACGGTAAACTATCCTCAGTTACTATCTGGCGTTCTTAGCGGCCACATTGGCTCCGACAACTAGAGGTAGGGTCAGGTGTCCTTTGCTCGGAGATCCCTCAAAACTTATTGACATACCATTTCCGACAGAAAAATATGTACTTAAAGCATACTTGTGGCATGGACTATCTTTGCTCTCATAAACGGAAGTCATGCAGTGAGAAATTTTCCCCCTAAGAAAGCTTCATGATTTCTACAGAAATTTCATGAACTGAGCTCATACAATGCTAAGATCGGGAAAACTCTTTTTGACCTTGCAGCTTGTAAACGCAATCATTATTCAAAATGTACGTGCATGACCAAGATTCCTGCCATAGAGAGAGAGAGATTTTTTACTTTATCAGCGTACAACTGGACATACGTTCATGTTTAATGTTGATTCTGCTGCTACTAATGGGATGAATAGAATCGAAGAAAAAAAATTAAAGGACCTGCTGGGGATGACAGCAAATTCTTCTGGAATAAAAACTTTTTTGAAAGCAATCCCGCTACCTGAAATGAAGGATGTTTTTTAATCATGATCAGTTTGTCCTGTTCTTGGCATGCTATTTTCAGTGTCTAAATGTTAGCGATTTCAACAGAAATTTAAATTAAATCAAATAAAATATTGAATACAAAAGTTCAATAGCAATTCCGACACATAAGAAACCCACAAATAAGTATCATATTTTTATTATCCAACACATATCTGAGTAAGATGTAAGATGGAAATTTTGATTTATCGAAATACATCAACTTAAATTTTGTTTTTGTTGCTATTTTTCTAATCCAGTGACAGGTATATTATTTCCAACGATATTTTTTTAGTTTGCATTGTCCGCATTATTGCCAAAAATGCACTTATACTTTTTATTATTCATCTTGCGAAACATAATGAAAAAACGATCATTTAAAACTTACATTAATTTCACTTCGTACGCGGAAATTGTCAAAAGTTTAAGAAACTAATTTAAAGAAATAATTACAATAACTTGTCAAAACTATCATTTTTTGTAAGTCGCCATGTTTTAACTATTATCTTACATAAATATTTTTTTAGAGCTTCTGTAATCATTTTCCAGTTACTATATTTTTATAGTTAATTTTACAAAATTGCATTGATATTACTGACAAATTTTCAAGTAACAGAGTTTCTTGCATTAATGCAAAAGCATTATGAATAAAATTAGTAAATATTTACATTATCCTAAAGTTCTTGAGTACATTATTAAAGAATGTAGAAGATTTCATCACTTAATTTCTTACTTCCATATATTTTTACATTCAAATCTGTAGCTTATCACATAATTTTTAGATAGCACTAACAAGGACACATATCATTTCTCAAACGTTAATCAAGTCCTAAAATTTTTTTTTCAATTCTAGCTCTTCTACTACACGTGAACAAACATATTCAGCCTCGAACTCATATTATGTGGAATTATAAATATAATAGCCAGTTATCACGCAATCTTCATACAATCTTCTGGGTTCAATTTGAAAATACACGAGTTTGAAAATTCATATCTCGACTTGTAGAAGCTAATTGTAGACTTATATATAATTTAAAAAATAATTACAAAATTCAATATTTTAAATCTTCAAACCGTATTAGCATTAGGCTTTTAATTTTCGGCGTCTAAAAGTACACACAGATATAATCGCCTTTTCTTATATATTTTACGCTTATTTGATTATTCCTTCAATTTCAAGACTAATTCGAATTAGAGATGTGAGAATAGAAATTCTTTTTATGATGGGTTTTGAAATTTTCCTTTTGAAAAATTGAAATATTTGAATCAATATATTTAGTGTTTAAAAAATGTTAAGTTTCCTTTTTTTATCTCGACTTTTATAAATCCAAGAGTCCTTCATTTCAATAGATAGAATAGAAAAACCGAGCAAGTCACGCCTACCCCGGAAGGCAAAAGGCTTAATGGTGTAATAATAATAATGATAAATCCCCTTAATTTAGCAGTTTCAGAAATAATGAACCCTCGAATATGAAAACTTTGAGAATATTGGAAATACGTTCAAGGAGCATTCGGAGAGTCGAATATCAAACTTTTAAAAGAAAATAGTCCATGGAACTTATTTAATAACTTATTAGCTTATAACATATTCTAAAATCATTTTATTTAACCAAGTTCAATACGCCCTATATAATGGTATATTCGAAGATCTGATGCTTCCTTGATTCTTGAAAAAGTTAGAATTTTCTTTCTTCGTAAAAAAACGTTTCAAAGACCTACAACGAAAATAGTAGAGATTTATTTTTGGATCTCGTTTTTTGGATGAGCTCAGGGAATATGCAAACTAAGATTCTTCATTTTCTTGTTGACAGAAAGCCTGAATTCACCATGCCTGTAAGTATATCAGGTTTTTTGAAAATTAAGAATATTGCGAAATATGATGGTTCAATTTCAAATAACATACATGGGAATTTTAAGGAAAATTATTTAGCTTGATCCGATTTGATTGTGCTTGAGTATATTAGGGCTTTTGCGGTGACTGAATTCAAATCTGATGATAGCTTTTCAAATTCAAATGGCGGGTCCAATATGGTGGACATGAATGATTAAACATGTTTTTACCTTGATAAGATGAGTGATACTTATATTTTTGGGGTCGCTAAATTGAAAGCAGATGTGAGATTCTCAAAATTCATAATTACAATTCCAATATAGCGAACCAAACTTATAAAAAATGTTTAGAGCTTTATCAGCTTATCCATTTTTTTCCGAAGTGGTTAAACTAAAAACGAAATGTAGCCAATACGGCGTGACAATTGTTAAGTACACAAATGTTCAAAATAGTAGTATTAGAGAATGATACAGAGTGAATAGATCATATAATTTGCCGCTTCCGGCCGAACCCAGAGTCACGAAACGAGATCGTGACATTTCTTGACTCCTTTACAATTTTGATTTCTTATTTCAGTTTGCAATTTTCTTTGGGTTTTTAAATATTTCTTGTAAAATTACGTTTACTGGAATTACATGTTGTGAAGACAAGCGATGTTCATTCTACTTACTGATAAAGAGTATGAACAATTCGATCAAGTTCTACACATATCTGATAATTTTGGTACGGAATATTGGATCTGCAATATTTAATGTTTGAAATCAAGCATTCGATTACGATTCAGCGACCCCAAAAACTTCAGTATTACTAATTTGATCAATATCCGAATATTTACAGTACTCCATGTCTGCGAAATTTGATCCACCTTTTTTGAATTTATAAAATCCAACACCAGATTCCAAATCAGCGACATTCAAAAACTCAAGTATGGCTAATTTTATCCATGTCCGAACATTTTGAATACTTTATATTCACCATATTGGATCCGATATTAAAATTTTTTTAAATCCAACATCAGACTTGAAATCAACGACCCCGGAAACATATGTTCCACCAATTTTATCTAATCCATATATTTGTAATAATTAATGCCCGCCATATTCGATCCGCCATTTTGATATTTGGAAATTCAACTTCAGAATTGGATTCAGCGACGCCAAAAACAATGACTCTGAAAATAGCACGTGATCCTAAAGTGTCTTTTCTAGAAAACATTTTCGGCACGATATGTTTTTTTCGCCTGTGAAGGAGATAAGATTGTAACATACATTTTTGGGTTATACGATAAAATTGAATGTTAGGATTTTTGCCACGATTCCGTGAGTAAGTCACATTTAGCAGCGCTCTGAATTCAATTAAGAACATTATACTTTAATGAAATGTAAATATCTCAGAAGGACAAACTTGCTGCTCATATTTTTTGAGACAGCGATTACAGGCTATATTATTCGATCTAAAAAAACATCAGAATATTCTTCAGTTACAGTGTTATTTAAATTCTTAACAGAATATTAATAAGTTTTTCTTGTTATTGGAAAAGATGAGAATTTTTTGTACCCTCCTCATATCCTTAGCGGGTATGCTCGATTCTATTGGTAACTATAATCATATAATAGATCTATAATTTCAACCCAATTAATCCCAGTTTCTATTTTCTTTAACGCTTTATTTCAGTTTGCCACAAGTAAGCAAGTCCCCATTATTATAAAATTTGTATGAATTTTGAAACCGTCTTAATCCAAATCGGGTACCGGCAATCTTTGCAAAGTAAAAAAAAAAGAATGATTTCTGTCCCAAAGTATTTTGCTCCAGCGATATTTTGACCACCCATTCGGATCAGTCTGATCTGCTTTCAGGTTTTTCCGTCAAACTGAACGAAATGGTTGCTAGTTTTTGGATTGTATATATTCTGTTGTCAAAAACCGTTATTTTCTAACCTTCTGAGTACACTGCATGATAGTAATTCATAAAAAGCTCGCATATCAGCCAAAGTTCTTCAAGCACATCTGACATTTCATCTCGACTCGATACATTGGCGTGAACCAGATCATTGTGAATGCAACTATTGCTTTTATTACCTACTTTTTAATTACTTAATCTGCTCCAAATTATATGCGTCAACAAGAACTTATCTACAGTAAATTTTCAACGTTTTTACAGTACTCTAGGGTCCCTGGAGTAAGTTCCTCGACGACACGAGATCCAAACGATGCCCCAGGTGTAAAAAACACATCTTCTTCTGGGAAGTTTGGCTTTTACAGTGCTTCAGGGTACCTGGAGTGGGTTCCTCGAAGATAGGAGATTTAACCAATGCCCTAGGTGTGAAAAGTGCATCTTTTTCGGCGAAGTCTGGTTTTATGTCGTGTCCTCGAGGAACTCACTTCAGGGATCCTAAAGTGCTGTAAAAACCAGACTTCTCCGAAGAAGATGGTTTTTTTACACCTGGTGCATTGGTTCAATCTCGCCTTCTCGAGGAACTTACTCCGGGGACCCTAAAGTAC
Organism: Andricus quercusramuli; assembly: GCA_932178445.1. Lineage (NCBI taxonomy): Eukaryota > Metazoa > Arthropoda > Insecta > Hymenoptera > Cynipidae > Andricus > Andricus quercusramuli. Next base: position 434,840 of record CAKNXH010000150.1, on the reverse strand, counting down.
TGTAAAAAATTAGATTTTCTCGGAGAGAAGAGGTGTTTCATAAACTTGGTGCATTGGTTCAATCTCGTGTCTCCGAGGAACTTACTCCGGGGACCCTAAAGTACTGTAAAAAATCAGATTTCCCCTGGGAAGATGTCTTTCTTATACCTGGTGCATTGGTTCAATATCGTGTCTTCCAAGAACTTACTTCAGAGACCCTGAAGTACTGTAAACCCCAGACTTTTCCGGAGAAGATGTGTTTCTTACACCTGGGGCATTGGTTCAATCTCGTGTCCTCGAGGAACCCACAGTAGGTGCAAGGTTTTGACATGGGTAGCATAATTTTCTCGAAGAAGATGTTGTTCGCATACCTGGTGCAAGGGTATGATGTCCAGAATGTGATTTCAGCGAGCGCAGTTCATCAGCGGAAGTCAAGCTTAGTCCAAAATTCGTTTGTAGAAATGTTTCTAGAATTTCCGTATGGAATTTCAACATGGAATTTCCGTAGAACGCTTTCCGTAGAATTTTTTCACGTGGGCACGCTGTAAGTTACTTCTAAATTTCCATTCAGGTCTTGCACACAGTCAATTGCAACATACAATTGCATACTTCAAGAAAAAATTAATCCTTTTCTTTGTCTTTCCAGATTGGAGTTTAGAGTTTGACTGCTTACCTAATGGCGACCCCATCCCTCAGTTTGCTCGTTCTGAACCTTCCAATTCTCCTGACAGACAAAATTCTCGTGTGCGGTCCCCTTCTGCCGAGACTTCTCTTCGTGCGAGGACCAGATCTCCCTCTCCTGGGCATGCCTCTCACCCAGCTCCACCCTTTCTTCGAGTTGGAAATCCACTTTTTCGGCTTATTCCTCACAGTAATCCGCATATCATGTTTGAAGTTCGCAAATACACTTTTCCTCAGGATAAACCAATTCAATTGAGAGCAGCAGGTCACGGCTTTGCGCCTATTCCAACCGAAGAGAAAAATGTCTTAACAACATCCACAGGTGACGTGGTTGCCATATTGGAGCGTAACAATACAGTGCTTCGTGGAATATTTACAAGAACAATTATCAAAACCCGGGCGAAAATAAACATGTAGAGCGGCACAGTTTCCCGAATGAACCGAAATGAGATACAGGAAGCTCCCTTAGGAAACAGTTATCCAATCTCAACTAATTTTAAAATAATAGTTGCACAGGACAATTCTCCACACCATTGAATGAGTTTGAAATGAAATTAAAGCTAAGATCTAATATTATTTGCGATCCAAAGTAGGACAGAAGTTACAAGTAACTGTTTGTGGCATCAGCTTTCAAGAATGAGGAAACATTTCCGAATGCAAATAAAGTGGGTATATTCCATGAGCTATTGCTACGGAGAAAGGGAAACAAGAATCTTTTTCATCAGACGCCGTGAAAAGTTCGGTATTCGTTACCTCAATTGTCAATTATTACGATTCGCCGTTAGTGTACTTCCAATTAAAATTCTTGTCAGAAATTTGACTGTTAAAAATTGAATAATTTCAAATACTTAGTAAAAATAAAACGAATACTTCTTTATTCACACAAAGCTTTTTGAAATTTTCATTGATTACAAGCAAATACCAAAATTAATAATTCCTAATATATACATTGAATAAAATACTCCCTAAAATAAAAATATTTCCTGGTGATATAAATACAACTTTTTAGTATACAAATATAATTCAGCAATTCATACTTAACATAGATTCAATTGCAAGAGCCTAGTTCTGTAAAAGTGGCTAATAGACGATGCTTCAAAAATATAAGTAATTGCATAATACCAGAATGAAATAAAAGTTTGTAATATGATAATTGTATAATATATAATATCGATGATAAATATGATTGGTTTTGGCCATTACAATGTTTTTTTCTCTTTAATATATGGAAATGAAGCTTCAGTGGCTCAGACCAGAACGCGTCAGACGTCCAAGCAGGAGGTCTGCGGTTCGATCCCAGAGCCGGTACCAATTGAAATTTTTCTATGTACTTGTACCGGGGCTTTGGTGGTTCGGAACCGACCTTCAACTGTAGGCCCTCTTGAAAAAGCTAGTGCGCTTGAGGCACCTATGGGGGAGCCACGCTTGATGGTCGCTAGCCGATTTCAAGTAACAAACACACGCATGCCCTTACATAACATACCAGGACAGTGATTCGAATCTGTGCATCCAACGGATGACCTTAGAGGCATCGCTCTGTCCACCCTAGTCTGCATGTATTGTCTTTCCGCAATCTGATAGAGGGTCTGCCGAATGGCAAAGTGGGACATTTACTGTGCTATAGGTACGCCTGACACCTGCTAGGTACGATCTCAACACGTTGGTAATATCGAAACCCACCGAGATTCAAAAACACTCGACGAAAGATGGCCGGAATCGAAGTACTGCTTCGAGAATAAACACGGGTATGACACAATAGGCTCTATAGCTTGAGCGCTAGGGTTGGGAACTCATCCCCCCCCCCCCCTGCTAAAATTATATCTAACTAACATATAAAATGGAAGCACCATGAGCTGTTACACTTCACAAATTTTTTATCACAGGATCGCCGACAGGTGAAATTTTGATACCACGGATCTTAATTTGAATATTTGGCAGCGGGTTTTCAACCTTGTTTCATTCGGGGGTCTGTTTTGAAACACATTTTATTCTTTTCTTATTGTTCATTTTAAATATTTTTATACAAAATTTCATTTTTATTCTTTCTGCTATACACATTTTTGATATCTCTCAATTACTTGTTGATATATATAAGCAAAGATGAAAAGGAATAGCAAAGATAATTACTCAAATTACTTTAAAATATGTTCTAAAATAAAATTTTACAGTCAAACGACATTTGGCTAGATTGAAACTGCTCTAACACTCGAAACTTTGGAGAACTTGATGCTGTTCAGTTTCTTGAATGTTGAGAGTACTGGAATGTCCAAGACAGCTCGTACTCGGCCAGATCCAATTAAAAAAAAGCCGGCTCCATTCGGAATTGAACCGAAGGGCTTATTACGCCACCGAACGCGTCCTCAGGTTGCGGATAGAGGGTCCCTGAACCAAGGGTTTGTACTGAATATGGTTACGATAATTAATAAGCAGTCGCGGAAGATTTTCCAGAGATGGTCCTAAAGGAATAACCCCTAAGAGGAAGTGCAACAACTGTGCCGAAAGCTGAATTGTACCTGGGTGAGGTGTCTCAAACGGTGACTCTGGGATACCGGGCAACCTTACCGAGCATGCAACCTTATCCTTGCATTCGGGTCTCTACAACGACGGACTAACCCTTTCCCTAGCTGCTTGTGGGAAAAACAATGACACCACGAAACATAGTTGTTGTAGATGCGGTTCAAAACAATCGAACGTGCAGTGCTCTCGACAATGGGTCGGACAGCAATGCCAACTATTCCAGAGTTGGGGGAGCCAATTAAGACGGAGTCAATACGATTGACCGGCGGAATGTCGTTACTTTTGAGTGGACGGATCGACTCAAGGACGGCCTGCTGGAATGACGGAGTTAATACGATTGACCGGCAGAATGTCGTTACTTTTCAGTGAACGGATCGACTCAAGGACGGCCTGCTGAAATGCTATGATGCCAGTATGGCCCCTGAACGAAAAGGCGCGACTGCATACTCTGTGGTGCGAGAAACACCCAGAGCTCTCGGATTTTTCGCAGAACCGTTTGCTAACCGTGCCGAGGACCTCTGGAGAAGGGGTTATATAAGCGAAGCGGCTACTCAACCACAGCCAGAACAAGCCAGCAACAGAGAAAGAAAGGCGACAACGAGACCAACTTTGAACAGGCATCCAATAAAGGAAGAACGATGCTCCAGGACCCGGAGAAACATCAACATTCAGGTTTCTCCCAATCCCCACTGATCTGGCTGAACTGGATGAGAAGCTCCGTGGAGATTTTTCGGAAGAATCCGACGTCTTGACTATCAGTTGTGGTGTGTAAAATGCAGTGAGAGCTTTGGCAGATGCAAACCGGAAAACAGAACCAACGGTTGATCATAAGACCAATAGACGAATACATCAACTCAGCACAAAGATAGGCTGGGCAAGACACTACGCGTCCCGCATTCAGTGTGTGATTTACTACATAAAATCTGGCAGGACCTTCACTGCCGAAGTTTCACAGTTCGCGCGCGAGCTGCGGATCCGTCATCACACAATCAACAAGTCAAAGCTACTGACCATCAGGCAGCATATTGTTGACAGAACACGAGTACTATCTAATGCTAGGAGAAGTCTAGAGGGGAGAGAGAGGAGGGTCAGAGAAAATCAACAGCTTTAATCTCACCCAACGAAACTATTCCAAGACCCTCCAGTTACTATCGACCATCCACTCAAGCCAGAGAAATTCAAAGCATTTTGAAGAGAAGTCTACGAAGTTCAACATCCACTTGGAGAAAGCTCAAAGAACACAAATAGCTTCAAGGAGCTGTGCAATGACCACATAACACATGAGGAGAAATGCCCACCTATCACTACCCAGGAGTTGAAAAACGTATCAATACTAGGGCCGTCATTTGACGGTTTCCAATTTTAATTTTTTGATCATTTTCGTAATTTTTAGAGTTGATCTTTCGCGCTCCACGACCTTTATTTATATGCCCATTTGAATGTTTTTCTCGACTTTGAGATTTTTTCGTCAATGCGTTTTCTAAATATCGTATTGTTCACCTGCTTGTACCGCGAACCGTCAATTCACAGCATCGTACTAGAACCATGGCTCATAATAGATGCCAAGAAATACAGAAGTATCTTCGGTTTTATGATAAACAGACAAGATCCTTGAGGAAACAAACTGACAAGTTCTGCTCAGCCTCTGAAGTATGGGATAAGTTTATTGAAAATTGTGTAGCCTGCTACAAACCCACTCAAAATATAACTGTGGATGCGCAGCTTTTCCCTTCCGAGTGTCGCTGCCCTTTTACTCAGTTCATGGTGACCATGACAGTTGTAAGACTCAAAATACACTTGAAGCAATATAAGTAACAAAAAACGTCACAATGTATCCGCTCCGGGATCAGATGGTATTACGTCCTTCTGGTTGAAGAAGTTTCCTTCAATTCACCGGCAGCTGGCCCAAATTTTCACCTCGTATCCAAAGTCGGAAGAGCCTGTTCCGGAGTGGTTGGTGGAAGTTCGCGCAGTGCGCCTGCCGAAGACCGGCAACTCAGATGAAGCTAAGAATTACAGGACAATAACTTGTCCAACACTTATAAGATCTTCACAGCTATCCTAAATGATAGGATTTTTCGGACAATTGGACCTGTGTGGCGGGAGATCAGCGATTTCTATCCATGGCCTAGATTGATTACCGGAAAGCTTTCGATTGAACCTCCTATAGAATTATCATCTGTCCGTTGGACAGATGATCCTCTTTTGCCTCATATTATTTCCCTTATCTCTCACACTTCGCGATTCCAAAGGGTACCTCTGCGGCAATCCGGAAGCATAAGGTCAATCATGTATTTCACCTGTATGATCTTAAGATCTATGCTAGCAATCAAGAGAAACTACATAAAGCTCTAAAAATTGTCGAAGAGTACTCTCAAGAGATTGAAATGGAGTTCAGGTTAGAGAAATGCGACAAGGTTCATTTGAAGAAAGGAGAACTAAATGGCATCCCCAAGATCCTCAGCTCGTTGACAGAAGCGCTCTACGACCCCTTCGCGCTTGAGAGACCTATACATACCTGGGCGTGCCACTAAGCCGCATTCAGGACGTGACATCTATAAAGGATACTGTCCGATCCAGATACAAACGCCTCATCCAACAGATTTGGTCTTTCAAACTGTCAGCGAAGAATGGAGTATCTGCAACGAACTACTGAATCTTGAATGTTGACCATGACTTCAATATAAGAGGTGAGCAAAATGCATTAAATCTTATCCATCTTGTAAACTCACTTCTGAAGGCCCGGATTAAGAAAGCACAGGAGAAAAACTTTTCGCGAACAGCTCCTCGACAAGAGGCATCCTCCACAGAAATATGGAAGATCAGTCGATGTCGTATGAGCTAATGCTGGCTATCCTTAGATCACCCGGATTGAAGTCGGGAACGAACGGCTTCATTTTGGCATGTCAAGACGGAGTCATTTTCACTCCAGCATACCGCCGCCACATTTTGAGTCAAGACATTCCCGATCATAGCTGCAGAGCGTGTCATGCACACCCCGAGCATATGGGACACATACTATCTAGTTGTCCAACTCATCCGGAAACGACCTACATCCAAAGGCACAATGCAGCACTAAGAGTGCTTTATTACCATCTCTGTCACTCTTACGGCATTAGCCAGAATACCTTTCCGCTAAAAGCTCCTAGAGAAATATAGTCAGTTGTCAAAAATGAGAAGTGCCGCATATACTGGAAATTCATATTCTCGACAATTGTTTCTGTTGCGCACTCGAGGCCTGACATAGTTCTCCTGGACTTCAAGGAACGACCCATGTTCGTTATCGAATTTTCGGCACAAAAAAAGCTGACAAAAACGTCACACCCAAGGAGAAGTAGAAATTGTGCTTAAAATTCAACTATTTGCGGATGAACACTGAACTACTTTTAGCAACAAATTTCATTACTTTCGAATAAAAATTCTTTCAGATACCCTAGTCGTACTGCATAAAACTGCGTTTCAATTTCAATGAAAATAAGGAGTTTCTAAAATTCTACACCAATTAACAATTTAGTATATCAGAGAAAAAGTTCGCATTTAGGTAAATATTTACCGAGGAGCACAGGCTCCGATTTTTCGATTCTTATGAATATCGTCTTCTTCGGTTATTTCCAAATCTTCTCAGGGTGATTAAAAAATTTTGCCCACTACAATTCACATATGTTTTTAACGCTTTTTCCCTTCATCTTGTTTTGCCACATATTCCCCTAATTTTTTTGTATGAAAGCCGGATTTTCCCAAAACATGAAAGATTATATAATAATTGTGATATCAGCTTCGACTTATTTATCAACTACACATTTTATTGAAACTGACGATAATGAAATGTAAATATCTCAGATAGAACCAGAATATTCGTTAGCCACAGTGTTCATTAAATTCTTCATGATGATGTTCTATACTCTCGTCATATTCTTAGCTTTTGTCCTGAATTTTATTGGAAAATATAATCATTTAATATATCTATAATGTAAGTTATATTTTTTCGGAGAACTCCGAGCGCTGGGTGAGTTTCTCGATCCAGACACTTAATATTTATGTGGAAAAGACGTACAGTGAATGCTAACATATGTTTGCATACTTTAGGAAAAATATAATCCTCTGTTTCTTCTTGCGGAGTGGAGTTCAGAATTTGACTGCTTACTTAATGCCCACCCTATCCCTTTCACTGATCATGCTCAACCTTCTAATTCTGCTGATAGACATCATTCTTCTGTTAGGTCTTCTTCTACCAAGCCTTCTCTTCGTGCCAGGTCCAGGTCTCCTTCTGCCAGGCATGATTATTCCCGTACTTCTTGCTTTCTCAGAATTAGACTTCCACTTATTCGGCTTATTCCTCGCAGCAATCCGCATCGCCGATTCGAAATTCGCAGTTACACTTTTCCTCTCAATAAACCAATTTATGTGAGAACAGCACGTAATGCTGAAATGGGCAAAAATAAACATTCACAGTGGCACTGTTGCTCAATAAAACCGAGATGAAATCGATTAAACTCTCTTAGGCAGCAACCATCCGATCTTGAATAACTTTAGAATAGAAATTTCCAGAAACATTCCTCCACACCATTAAGTATTTTCAATATAATGTCAAACTCAAATAAAATATTCTTAAGGATCCGAAGTAGGTTCAAAATGTTACAAGTAACTAATTATGCCATCAGTTTGCAATAATAAAAAAAATTTAAAGTACTACAGAAGAATTTTTTCTTTATCATATGCCGTGAAGAGTTTAGTTTTTATTATTTTAATTATACATTATTACAATTCATCATTTACCAACTGAAACAGTTTTCCCAGAAATTTTATTGGTTGTCCCAACTGATCCTTTTTTCAGTGCAGGAAAATGTTTTGGTTGGGTTCACTAGAGCACATAAATTTACTTATTTTTTGAAAATTAGGAAAATTGTGACTTGAATATTAAAGATATGAAACTTTCTTGAGGAGAGAAATTGCCTGGAAAGTAGGAGTCAGTCATGGCATAGTAGACGCTATATACATTTCTCATGTAATTACCGCATTTTCATGAAATATAAAAAATTATATAGTTGTGATATCAGTTCTGACGAATTGTAGGCTAAACTTGTCTCTTGAAACTGACTCATTAAAATCTAAATATCTGAGAAAGACAACCGTGACGTCTGAGATCTACAAGATAATGACCATAAATTATTTTGTGAATAATTGAGCAGTAGAATATTCGTTAGTTACAGTGTAAGCCAAACTCTTTAGTAATACATCAGGGAGTTTCTTTTTTAATAAGAAAAAATAATGGTTTTCCATACTCTCCTCATATCCTTGGCAATTATGCTCAATTCTATTGGTAAATATCACCGAAAATCAGACAATATATCTATCATTTCAGGTACATTTTTCCAAACTATACGCAAATCAGATGTTGTGCAATTTAATTTGCATTCTATCTCAATTTATATTTCCATAAGAAATTCATTTGAGCTTGTTAAAAATTCAGGATTTGATTTGTACCAATTCGCCTCAAGAAAAGATTTCTCAAATTATTGAAATACATGATCTTAGACATTTCACTTTTGTATTTTTATTCTATTCAAAGATCGCAGTGATTGCGATAGATTAATAACATAAACTACATGTTGTAAGTTTTTATTCAAATCTCAAGAATATTCCTGCATGTTGTAAGTTTTTATTCAAATCTCAAGAATATTCCTGAAATTGTATTTGATACTGTTTTAGCGGCTATACGTCCCTATCTCTCCAGACCAGTTTATCTTAATCATGTACCTCTAAGATTACTGGAATATTTGTTAAAATGACTTTTAATTTTAATTTTGTAAACTGGTTAAGTATACTTGTTCTCTCTAAATCTGTCGCTACAACCACCCAACTTTGAAATTTTATTTTTCATATGCATATTCTATCTCCTTCTATTTATGAATTTTCATTTAAGAATTGTAAATATTTAATGCCAACATACGATTGCGTACGTTAAAAAAAATTTCATAGTCTGTTTTTCTTATTGCAGAGTCGAGTACAGAGTTCGACATCTTACCTAATGGTGAGCCTATTCTCAATGTTCCTGGTTGTGGATCTTCTCACTCTCCTGAAAGACATCATTCTTCTGTGAGGTCTCCTCCTGCAGAGCCTCCTCTTCGTTCCAGGTCGAGGTCTCCTTCTGCCAGATATCATTCTTCCCTCCCTTATTTTTTACTTGGATTTAGTATTCGAATGATTCGGCTCGTTCCAAACAGTAATCCAAATCAGCTATTCGAAATTCACCCTTACAATTTTCCTCCCGAAAAAATATTTCAATTGGTAACAGTTCATAGGTCCCCTGCGCCGATGCCACCCGAACATCAAAATGTTTTAACAACATTGACTGGTGACGCTTTTGCAATTTTGGAGCGAAATAATACAAGGCTGCGGGGAATATATACAGAAGTTGACTCAAAATTGCGGGTGAAAATAAACATATACACCGCCAAGGTTGAACGATTGAGCCAGAATGAAATCGAGGAAACTCCAATTGGCAGCAGAAACGCAATCTCCAAAAACTTTAGCATAGTATCTCTGAACGGCACTCTTCTTCGCAATTAATTTAATTCAAAAGATGTAAAATGATGTCAGTTTGCCACAATAAAGAAGCATTTTGGAATTCAAATGACCTCTGTATATTTTATTATCTCTTGCCTCAAAAAAAATCAGATCTTGTCAAATGTTCGGTACTAATTATCTTCATTATGTTACAACTGTGGACGAGCCCAACTGTGCACGTTGCGGCACACTGTTACAACTGTGCAACAGCTTTTCTTTACACGTCTGAATTTCCATGTGCAGAATTGGGAGTGTCCTATATTTGTACATACGCAGTTAGGAGACTCCCAACTATACACGGTACCATAGCAACGATTCACATCCACATAATAGACATAATAGTGCACGTGTCAACTATCAACACGATCAGATTTTAAAGTCACAAGTCCACGTACACAGACGGGATACTCCCAGCAGTACACGTCTCAATTAATATGATCAGATTCTCAACTGACAAGTCGATGTGCACAGATGAGAGACTTTGAATTGTGCACGTCTCAATCATTATGATCATATTTTTCACTTATTAGTCATCTAGGTTTCTCCTAAGCCCCTGTTTGTATCAGAAAAACTTTGCAAATATTTTATAGGGGGAATTTGTAAAGAATGAGTAGTCCGGTTCTTAGAAATGAAAATGCAACCATCTTTGCGGTAATATACTATTCAACACCAACTTGCCTAGGCACAAAGACCCTCACGATTTTAGGGAGAAGCCCGGGCAAGCCTATGAGGCAGAGCACCTTCATTTAAAATCATTATAACACCTTAATTAACATCAACTACAATACAAATTAAACTACTTACACACTGATTGTGAGCTTAAGCCTAAGAGAGGTCTCTCTTACCTCTTCCGGAACGTTACAAAGGTCGAAAGCATACCCAACATGACTGGTACATCAGAAGCAACACCTTGTCACTCTCGAAGAGTTAGTCCTCGTCACACTCAAACCCTCAACAATCAACAGATCATCACCCGCTCAACCACAAGGGCACATCACCAGGTCCACAATTAAGGATCGTCACTATCTCCACCACAAGGGGAAATCATCAGGTGCACAATTAAGGTACTCACTCTCACCGCCACAAGGGCACATCATCAGGTCCACAATTAAGGTAGTCACTATCACCTACAGAGGCTCACCCCTGTCAAACACACCCCAGCCAGTCGCAATCTCCACCCGTCTCACGTCTGCAGGCCTTGAATCACCGTTCGATACTAACTCGATGGGGTCTCTCTCCCCCTCTGTAGCACCCCTACTCCATCGCTTAAGGGAGACCCACACATGCGACCCTTCTTTCTAGGCATCAAACTCAACTTGCCATCCAGGATACACCGAAGGTGCAAAGATCAATCTCCACGATTCCGCACACAACACGTGCGAGCGTAAAGGACGCGGACAGCCCCAAAATCTGGCTGCAGTGGATGTCTCTCATCGTGAGATTATCTTGAAGGTGTCCAGCCTCAGGATCATCAATTGTTCAGTTCATGGTGCTGCAAGAGCTTTGGCTGATTCAAGTCGAAGGCCAAGAACCAAAGATGGATCAAAATACCAAAGGAGGCTTGCGTCAACTGAAAAATAAGTTCAGATGGGCAAGGCAGAATGTGTGTCTGCTAACAATGAAGCAGCATATTGCTGATAAAATACGGATGTTATCTGACGCAAGAAGGAGGATAGAGAAGAGGGACAGATGAGTCAGGTAGAATCATCAGTTTCTCGCTGACCCATCGTGCCTCTTCAGCGATCTCCCTGTTTCTGTCAAAAATCCCCTCAAGGCCAAAGAGTTAGAGATTCTTTGGAGGAAGCTTCACAAGATCCCGAAAACACTGGAGTTGAAAGAAGATACTGATAATATTATCCGCTTTGAAGAATTTCGCGACAACCTCTGAACATCTGACGAGACTTTTTGATTGAAAAATTAGTGTTTTTCGCTAAAATAAGTAACGAGGGGGTTTTCGACTAGGCTCCTTGAGAAAAAGGTGGCCAGAAGTGGAAGCTCTGGTACATTTCTTCAAAGTTTCCACAAATTTCTCAAATTTTATATGTTCTAATCTGCCCATCCTTGGTCTGTTACTAAGCACGCCAGCGTTTTCTTTAATTTTTTAAAAATCTTTTTCAATGAATTCCAAATATTTTTCTTGCTCTATTTGAAAACAAAATTTCACGCCACAAAGTATACATAATACATAATACATAATACATAATACATAATACATAATACA
>CAKNXH010000150.1:400864-422865 GCA_932178445.1 Andricus quercusramuli | reverse complement strand
ATAATACATAATACATAATACATAATACATAATACATAATACATAATTAGTAAATTTACTTCAAAGGTCATTGAATTTCATATTCAGCAAACTAATTCCGTGAATTGCAGTAAGTTTAGTATCCTGAATGTGCCGAGAATTTCCAAACATTTCTAATAGTGTAAAAGATAGTATAATTGTGCTATCAGTTTTAACAAATTCAAGAACTTAACTTTTTTCTTCAAACCGACTCTAATGATATGTAAATATCTCACAAGGACAAGCTACACAATTCTAATCTATGTAATATCAGAAATATGGTATATAATATTATATAAGAAGGCACAAGAATTTTCTTCAGTTACAGTGTTGATAAAATTCTGTATTATTACATTAAAGAGTTTTTCCTGTAATTAGAAAATATGAGGATTTTGTATACTTTCATCACATCCACGGTGATTCTCCTCCATTCTATTGGTAAATATAATCCTACATAATACATCTATAAGTATTAAGTTTTTGTATGCTATACGCCAATCAGAATTTGTGTGATAATGAATAAAATGGGACCTAGTTCTTCTATTTGGGTGTGCCTATGATTCTATTGTACTCAGCAATTAATAAATCAAATTTTACATTTAAAAATAATAATGTGTCACCTGCGTCAATGAAGTATATATCCAAACGTGGATCTCAATATCAATTTACCTACTATCATCAACAAATCTTTTTGATGCTTCAGCGAATAAACTTAGTGGAAAAATTACTGTACAGCATCAAGAAAGAGTTTTTCAAACTATTGACAAGGAATGGAACGAGATACCATCGCTTTTCTGATTAAATTTTTTTCTGAAATTTTTAGATAACTTCACAAGGGCAGTACTATTTTTCATTTTTTTCTTACTCTCACCAAGCTGAAGAGAGATTTGTAATTATTGTGTAAATATTACATCTTCCAATATATTTATCCAAACATTTTCAAATCCTCATTCTCTCTAGAATTTCCAAAGTACTGTTCTGAAGCATTTTTGTAGGATCATTTGGAACAACTTGAGAACTGTCTTCGTCATTTAGGATATGCAGCATTTTCTGTCTATAAAAAATTTTGATAATCGGTGCTGTAACGTTTTCTCTATCTGTCTTTCTAATTTGTGAATCTAGATGATTTGAAAAAATAATTTTGTTTCACAGAAATGCTTATTTAACTCTTTCTTTATTGAAGTATGTCGAATCTTATTACACTAGTTTACAGTCATTTTGCTCACCATCTCTCACTGTGATTTACCTATGTATTTTGGCCCACTATACACGAAAATCAGACACAAAAATGTTTGTATGGTTTAAAGTACTCTATGAACGTCAGTCATCCTGCTTTGACTTGATACATGATCCCGCAACAGGTCATTATGATCTCAAAAGTCGTTCATTCATTCCGACCGATCAGAATGCTCTTGATTACGGTATCATTTTTGTTGCATATCAAAATTATATTGATTTCTGTCTCATTTTGAACACTTTTTTTACTGTGAACTCTGAACATTGAAAAAAAAATTTCGAACATCGATATCTCGGAAAAGCTTCCATAAAAAATGTATGTGTTTCTATTTCGTTTTTAGTGTTCCAAAATACATAGGAAAATCATGTTAAGATGCTGTGGGCCGATTTTTTTATTTTATTTTTTAAACTGGTCTCATTTAAGAAATCATTAAATAAACCCGTTAATTTTGTTCCAAATTCTTCAACTGTGTTATTCCGTATCTTCGCGGAATTAGCTTCGATATCCTCAATCGTTTCAGGAAATTCAGTTTGATCTTTTCCTCCAAATTTGTTGATAAAACGTCTCAACCTCAAAAAATCATTTTTTATGTGCATAGCCTGTATCGTTTAATGTGAAAAATATAACTGTAAGTAGACTTGCATGTTGGTGGCGGAAGTGAGAACGTGTTTGGTGACAGGTGGTGAGAGGATTTTACGGAATTTGTGTGGAAGGTGTGAGTGGAGTATGAGGGTGGAAGCCCAGGAGGTGAGTAGAGTTGTGTGGGGTAAATTGGGGAGAGAAAAAGTGAGGTGGGATTTAGGTAGATAGAGAAAGTGAGGCTAGGTTGGCAAGGAGTCGCGGGAGTTTGTGGTCGGGAGTCTTGGGCCTTTGAGGGGTCAAGGGTGGTTCTAGCAGAGTTAGGGGATGTTAAGGGAGAGAAAGGAGTGTCTGCTGGGGCTGTGAGGAATAGAAAAGAAAAAAAAAGGGAAAATAAAGGGAAAATTTGGCGGCGATTCTTCAGAGACATCTGTCGGCTGCGGTGGGTACGGCATGAAGACGTCACATTTACCGGCGGCAAAGCGGGAGGGAAGCAGTGAGAGTGCTGTCACTGCTTCTAGAGAAATTGTCGGGGAGGAAATTTTCCACGTGCCACGACGGACAACACCGCGTGGTTCGGTGTCGAGTAGCGCGTCGGGAAGAGGGAGAACGCGGAACGGTGGGAACCTAGGTCACCCCCCCAATCGAGAGAATGTCAGAGAAGGAGGCTCTCGGGATGCTGGTAGGCGAGATCAGGGGGCTCAGAGAGGACGTGAGAGGGACTAAGGAGCAGATAGAATGCATGATGAAGGATTTGAGAATCAGAGATGAGAGATGGTAGAAGGAGGTGAATAAGCTGAGGGAGAGATTAGAAGGGTAAGAGAGGGAAAGGAAAGAGAAGGAATTTGAAATAAAAAGCATGGAAAAGGAGATCAGGTTGTGGAAGAAAAAGGATGAAAAAGACACTTCAGAAGGTGGAGGACAGGACGGAATGGGAAGTCAGAGACGGTAGTGGGGGGAGTGCGATTAAATGTATTTGGGAGAGGGTAGAGAATATGATAGAAGATAAAGTAGGAGAGCGTAGGAATGAAAAGGAGGAGAGGGCGGATAGGGAAAGGATCAAGGCAATGGAGTTGAGAATGGAGAGAAAATAAAAGGAATACAGCAGAAATAATATCGTGATAAGAGGGTTGGAGGAGTTGGAGGGGAGGAAGGGGAAGAAAGAGGCGGTTGTGGACTTGGAGAGCTGGGAAGAAAAGTTGGGGGTAATGCGAAATAAGAACAGGAGGGGGTTTTCATCGATCACGATTTGACGAGAAAATAAAAGAAATGTGCAGAGAATGCTGTACGACAGGGCTAGAAGGGAAAGGAGAGAAGGGAGATCGACGAAAGTAGGATATCTGAAAATAAGAGTAGACGGGAAGATGTGGGTGTGGGACGGGATAAAAAGGTGTTGAAGGAAGTGCAGGGGGATTTGTTTTGTAAGAAGTAGGGGGTGGGGGTAATTCATGGTGGAGGAGTAGTGAAGGTGCTGTACTGGAACGAAGCAGGGGTAAAGAAAAAGGAGGCCTCAAAAGAGAGAATGAAGAGGTTGGGAAGATACCTGAATAAGAACAGGTTAGAGCTGAATGCGGAAAAGTCCGAGGTTATGATGTTCAGAAAAGGAGGGCGAAGAGATAAGGGACGGGAGTGGAAGTGGAAGGGAAAGGGAAAGGCTGTGCAGGAGGTGAAAGAGTTTGTGTACATGGGCTTCTTGCTTTGGAGGAATGGGGGAGTGGATGGTCACATAAAAGAGAGAGTGAGGAGGGCAAATGTGGTGATGAAGCAGGTGTGGGGGTTGGGAATGAAGTTATTCGCAGATGATTTTGAAAGGAGAATGAAATTGTTTGATTCAGTAGTGATGAGTGCGCTATTGTATGGAGTAGAGGTGTAGGGGTGGAAGGAAAGTGAAGAGGTTAATAGAACGCAGAAGAAATATGTAAAGTGGACACTGAGGTTGGCAAGGAACATGCCTAATTATATTGTCAGGAGGAAGAAGGGGAGAACGAGTGTAGGGATTCTAGCAGGGAGTCGGGCGTGTAAGTATGAGGAGAAATTCCTAGAAGGGGGGGGAAGTGAGCTAGTTATGAAGTGTTGGTGGGAGAAGGAGAACAGGAGAGGGCGTGGGAAGATGGAGGTTGAAAGGGAAAGGTATTTTATCTTAGAACGAATGGACTTCAGATGGATGAAGTGAGAAGGATGCACGAGGAAGGAAAGAGGGTGTATGAGCTGGTTAAGAAGAACGGCATGGAGAGAGAGAAGACAGCAGGGAAAGAGAGAATAAGATAGTCAAGGTTTAACGGGAACTATGTGTGGATTATGCCAAGGTCGAAAGCGCAATATTAGTGTGACAAAGGAGAGAAAGGAAGTCAGGAGCTTATAGCGAGGATGAGATGTGGGTGCATGGAGGGTTGTAATAGGTTCTGGCTCTCTAGGGAAAATAGAATGTGTGAGCTATGTGGGAAGGGGGACGCAAGAGTGGAGCACTTGTTGGAGTGAGTCGAGGTGGAAAGGAGTGGGATAAGCATGGAAATATTGATGCATGAAAGGGGGGACAAAAGGGCAGTAGCATGGGTGAAGGGAGTGTTGGGTAAGATGGAGAAGAAGAGAAGGAAGGAGGAAGAGGAATGGAGAAGAAAAGATTGTAAATAGGAGAGGAAGTAGATATAAGAAAGTTGTAAATATTGTAAATAGTAGATAAGGATTAGTTATTGACCGCGGAGGCAGAGTTTTGGCAATGTGAGGTCAAGCGAGCGGCGTTAGAGATAAGGTGTAGAAGGATGTTAGCTTTATGGGTTAGTTCTAAGGAAATTCCGCAAAAAAATGGAAGTGTAAGCAAGTCAATTTTTTAAGGCCAGCAGGCTGAGAAATAAACGTTTATCTATCTATAACTGTAAGTATTACAGTCGACTTTTTGCGCGCTGTTAGTTATTCCTAAATTTCCTTTCGGAAATTGCACATTGTCAGTACCAACATCTGATTGTATATTTCAGGAAAAATGCAGTTTTCTGTTTCTTGTTGCAGATTGGAGTTCAGAGTTCGAGTGCTTGCCCAATGGGGACCAGATTCCTAATGTTCCTCGGCGTGGAGCTTCTAATTCTGCTGACATACATCAATCTTCAGCCAGGTCTCCTCCTGCCGAGACGACTCGTCGATCCGATGACAGGACTTCTCTTGCCAGACATGCTCACGGTTTAATAGGTACAATTTAATTAATTTCTATTGTTTGAACAAATTTTCAAATCATGAGACCATAGAATTGCGTTCCAGGTGGATAATTTTTTATTGTATTTTCACACAATTCACTGAACAGCACTTACTAACTCTTGCACACTGAACTTCACTTTTCTCCACTGAAAGCAATTAATTGGAGAGGTAAGGTCAATTGAGCCTATATCAACAGACCTTAACTGCCGGATGCAGTAACCGTGAGTTCTTCTTTCACCATCTCGCGTGCTGTCATTTATTTGTGAATTCGTCTTTGGGAATTCCAGATAGTCGATACCAATATACGACTAAAAAAAAATCAGGAAAAATTTAATCCTGTTTTTTATGTTGCAGAGTCGGGCTTTGGTTCCAACTGTTCACCTAATGGCGACCCTATTCTTGAGGTTCCTTCTTCTGGACCTTCTCATTCCCCTCACGAAGATCAAGCTGCAGTCAGATCTCATTCTGCAGAATCTCCTCTTCGCGCCAGATCGAGGTCTCCTACTGCCAAGAATGCTCGTCCCCTTACTTCTACCATATTTGGACATAGATTTGACAGTATTCGGCTTATTCCCAACAGCAATCCGCATCGCCTGTTCGAAATTCGTAGTTACACTTTCCCTTCCGATAAACCGATTCAATTGAGAATAGCATGTAATGTCCCTGCGCCCATACCAATCGAAAAGCAAAATGTTTTGGTAACAAATACTGGTGACATCTTTGCAATATTGGAGCATAATCGTTCGAAGCTTCGAGGAATTTATACCAGAGAATCCTATTCAAAACGAGCAAAAATGAACATTCATACCGGCGCTGTTGTCGAAATGAATCAAAATGAAATCATGGAAACTCCCTTAGGCAACAATAACTCAATTAGGAAGAATTTTAAAATAGTCATAGTAAACGAAATTCCTGCACGCCATTGATGTTTTTTTAAAATATGGTAAAATTAAAGTGTGATATTGTTTTCGAACCGAATTGAAATTATTACTTGTCCATTCATACAAACTTTTTTTTTAAAGTTTCATGGCATGCACACGAACACTGTTTGGTTCTTAAATGAGATAAAACACTAAAAAAAAATATATTTTCCGAAAATTTCCAATAATAAGAGAATAATTCTTTACATATATATATTATTTGTAAATTTTCCGAGCAAATTGAAGTGAAGCCACTTTTATTTTTAACACATTACCGAAGCAACTCCTAAATTATGTGTAATGCACCTCTTTCATATTACCAATATATAAGAAATCTATTCATTAACATAACACTTCTGTGAGAGATGGATTAAAATATTTCATTTGGAATTGCACACACATACACATACCCTGACATATATCCTCCCTTCAACCCTTATTATTCAAGGCTTTTGACTCACAATCTACCTTCTATGAAATGATAAATAAATAAAAAAAAAAAATAATGGAGAAGAACAACAAAATATTGCCTGGTCACAAGCTGGATGTGTGATATGATAAAGGCATCATCATTTCTGCATTTGGAATAATAACTGCGCATATATCAGATTGTCAGACTATTCAATCTATTAGGATTTGTGTAGATACAGGCGTGTATACACACCAAAATAAATGAATATTTGTTCAGTTACAAATTTGCTTGTTCTTCTATCGCATAAACTATAACTACATAAAATGATAATCAATCCATTAAATGTGATATTGTTATTGGAAATAACGTTCAATGCGGAAAGAGTCTGCATTTATCCTTCAGATATAACACCTGAGGTACTTCTACATCATGTAATAGAGGATACTATAAGGAGAAATATGTTTGATTCTTCAATATGATTGAAAAGTTAGTTTGCTTACAATTTTCTGATGATAACACTCAAATTGAGATCCAAATGATTGGTTATAAAGAACAAGAAAAAAACGATTATGATGAAGTTCCTGGTGTTAATATCAAGAGGAGACAGTTGATTTTGACTATAAAAAAGTCGCTGTTGACTTTTGGAATTCTGGGAAGAAGAAATGTGTATCCTTTATAACCGTTTACCATATGTTCAAGAAGCTTGACTCAGAGGGACAATTACGAAGATTGCAAAAACAAGTTAACAGTGGTGGTGATCGAGAAGATAAGCTACACAACGTTGCAAAATATGTTTTCGACAATTTGAGGAAGGCTTTTGACTTGACGATGACAGTTCACGATATAAATCTTCGAAGATGTGCTTTACAAAAGAAGCATGAATTGAACATACCATGCTTCAAAGCATGATGTTGGTAGGTATGGCATTCCAAGGATCATTCTAAAGTTGGTTCGCTGAAAATCAAAAAATTTATATCTGTTCCACCTATATGAAACTAAAGATGTAGAAGGAGAATGTGGTGTTTTTGAAACAAGGTTAAAGCAGAAATTCTGAGGTATGGCTGAATAAATATTTTCAATTCCGATCAAAGTGGCTTTAATTTTGAATTACACAGTGGAAGAACTTTAAGCCCCAAAGCAACAAAAATCGTAAAAAATGTTGTTTAATCAGTTACCTCCACCAAGCGTATGAATACAATTCAGACAACCATGTATGCCAATGGAAGATTACTTCCACCCCTTTTCGTAGTTTTTGGACCAAAAGTAAATGAAGGAATTCTTGAGGCAAAAAATACTTTTTTGCAAGCCTCTAAATCCGGGAAACTTTTTAAGAATTGCTGCAAATGTGGCTTTAGGATGTATTTTTTCCTCACGTAGGAGAAAATTCCAAGTTATTATTATGTTCTTGGAGTGGCTTATGTGGACTATCCGGTGCAAACAGCAATAGCAGGTGGTAAAGAACTTACTGAAAACCATTCCAAAAGGCACTGACATTGAGGAACACATCCTCATTACAATACTTATGTGTTTTTAAAACTTATAAGTTGTGTCGTACACTTCTGTTTTATATCTCGCGTCGCTTGTTTGAAAGTACAGTTTTTCATTGGTCAATAGCAGTTTCTACATTAAAAAAAAATGTTACTTCTACCAGGAAGAGATTCAGGGCCCTTGACAGGTTTTTACGGAAGCAACAATTGGTTTCTTGTAGATTCTTTCAATGTTGCATAGTTTGGCTGGAAAATATAATTGTTGATTTTTATAAAGCATTATCACGATCAAAGCAAACTTCTCTACAAAATAACCAACAGCTATCGGAATTAACAATTTCTTCAAATGATAAAATGTGTTTGAATAGTATCTCATATATTTTCGTTGGCAAATGGAATTTTCCAGTTTCCAAAAAGCTTCTCCGATAGATAAAGGCAGAACTATTAGTCAAAGGCGGCTGTTCATCAAAATCGTACTTTCCTCGTAGGCATTAAGAAAGTGTGCCAAAGTTCAATCCAATCTCATTATTTTTTTGAAAGTTATCGTGCCTACAAAATACTACTACTTCAGGCAGACAGAGATACACCTTTGTAAGAATCCTTTTTTCTGACACAGGATGTATCAAAACGTGGATATTTGATTGAAGTCAAATTTTACATTAAAATGTTACCCTCCGATGAGAATTTGAAAAACTGTAAAATTAATATGTAATATTACTTGCAATCCGTAGTATGATCCCGAAGTTTACATGTAGCTAGTAACGACATAAGTTTGCAACAATGAAGAAACATTAAAAAATAAAAAACGTCTGTTTATTCAATGAACTACTGCTACAGAAGAAGCACTTTATTATTAGACACTGTCGAAAGTTCAAAATTGACCAATATAATATACAATAACCTCAGCGTAAGTATTACAAAATAAAATTCTTCAATTTGTTTTAGAATTCAAATTTGCGCAGAAAATAAACAAAAAATTATCTGTTAACAAAATTTTTGAATTGTACCGATTTTGCGGAATTCAATGTATTTCTCTGCTCTGAATATCATCAAAATTTGTTTCAAATTTGTTTAGCAACAATTTTTGTAAGTTTTCTCCACAAATACAAACTCTTGATCAACATTTGAAAATTTCATCGTTCAGCACTCACAATCAATTACATTTAACATTTCACCTTGATTGTACCAGTAGATTTTGATGTAGTCGTGCACAAAAATGAAATTTGCAATTTTTATGATAGAATATAGAAATATTTTTGAACTAATGAAAATATTTCAAAATCCTGAAAAAGCACTAAAAACATAACCAAACACCTATCGTTGAATTTTGACGTTATTCAATTCAATCAATTTTTCTGTAGCCTAAAAGACAACTCTTGTGCTAATCGGTACCATCGAATTCACGTTTCTTAACTAATGCAGCTATAATAAAATTCCGGAAAATCTCACTGGGAAATTATTATGTTTTTTGTTTGTTCTTGTGATTGAAGGCTCTTTGCTATCGCAAGGCTTGACATAGGGTCTTATCTCTCCACTGTATTTACTGACAAAAATAAGAGTTTTTCAATCTGAGTTAAACTTGGCAACATGTTGTGCTACTGGATATGAGAAAACAATTTTGTCATTTAGGCATCATATATAATGATCTGTCTGAATTGTAACATCCTAATATTGATGCCTTCATTCCCAGCCGCTCCACGTCGCGTTAGGTCGCTGTAAACATTCAGGTCCTATGCTTATACATATGAGATGTAATCTTCGCTTGCTAAAACAAGCACTGAAATTTATCTACAGAAAGGCATCCATTCTGTTAGGAGTCCCAGATTCAGGGCAAATTATTGATCTATAATGCCCGCCACATCATTATGTTTATGAGTATGTTCTCTCTGAGCCAATACGCAATAACCATCAATAATCTGCTCGATAGATTCATTGGTATCTCCACATATTTGTCACCGGTCAACCTTGCCTTGCTCTAACACGTGTTTGCAATCATTTTAGTTGCTGACAAACTGCCCTGAATCCCAATGATGAATCCTTCCGTTTCTAGAAACAGGACGCCCTTTTAAGCCAACTATTGGATGCCTCACTATCCACTTTATGTTGATCTATTGTTTTTGTATGGTCCCTGTGGATGGCTTTTTTTCATCATCGCTCTTCCAATTCCTCCATGGTTCCTGCTCTGATATTCAATGCTTTCTCAGAAGACAAATTCAAGGCGTAATCGAGATCTGCGTTACAGGTGATGCTGTAAAGCACAACACCTCGCTTGCTGTTAAAATAGTTTCGTAACTGTATAACTTGTGACTCACGCAGTTTTTTGACATCTGCAACTTCCTTTTTCAGTAATCTGCAATTTCCATTATTTCGTGGTAGAATTATCCTTCGAATTGCTGAATTGCTGTGGTCGGTGATCGACCATTTTATAAGCCCGAAGGATTACGTAAGGACAGGGATGGCATAGGTTTCGATTGCTATGATCTTGTTTGCTGACTTAAGAGAACTCTATCGAGCCTAAGTTATTGCCTCGCTGTCGTTCTCGTTTTCGTTCTCTGGCTATACGGTCCCTAATTTTCTTTGACATCAATAGCGAGCTGCAGTTTTTGGTTTGAATTAGCGTATGGCTTCCGGTCAAGTATTCTGAACCCATTAGACATGCTATTTAGTGGTTTACTTATTGGTTTCAATGCTAAGCATAACCATAATTGAAGGAGTCTCCTTGAAAGATATCCGTCGTATTGTGTAATAATTCACTTAGATATCATTCGATGTCCATGATCAAATACTCAACTCATTCACATCAAATTATCATCGCTCGACGTATAAGGTCGATGATGCATAGGCAGATTTGGTAAATTTTTAAGACTTGAAGCAAACGGTCACGCGATACGGAAGAACATGCTTTCCTATCGTCAGTGTATGCTATGCGCAACTTTCTTCGATGTTTGTATGATCGCGTCATGGGAACAACTTCTATAGTGAATAAATCTTAGTTGCCCCGTGAGTTTTCACAACATCGTTGTTGTTCTTCTGTGAGGATATCATTCTCGCTGCAGTGAGAATATACCTTATCTGCGATGATAGCTTTAAGGCTTTCATACGCAGTACATTGATAATCAAGCCTGGCACCAGATCTGGGTTTCATATGATCTTTTGGTAACACTTTGCCAACTCAGGATGGATGCACGTCAGGTACGTACTTGTAGTAGAAACTGTGGACCATATCCGGACCTGAAATTTTCCAGTCAATTGCCCTTCTCAAAATTTCTGAAAAGTTTAAATCTGTGATATTATTGAGCTTCATTTAAGGGTTATTGCTCGTTCTTTCTTTCTCTAGATGAACACTCGCAGCGGATATTTTGCTTTTGTTTGTTTTTTCCTAAAAACTTGACCAGTCAGTCATGTCTTTCAATTAGGGGACTTTGATTTCTGACTGGTTATTTTTCTTGACACTCACTCAGTTTATGGTAGAACCTAATTTCATTCATCTTTATCTTCTAATTCCTAACATCTACGTCCTATCTTATATTGTAACAATTAACCTTATCTGCTTCTTACTTTGCTAAAATCCAAATACAGCTTGATATTTTATACTGGCTCTCTGACCCTTCCTGGGACAAAGACTGCATTTGTAGGCCTAGTTCTGCAGACGAGTGTTCTGGCATTGCTACAGATGCACAATACACAAGATATTGAACCTCTCACACAGTTAGTGTTGCGTTTGAATGCAAAAATAAAGCCTTGTTGTCTAGGTGTTCTGTTAGCGCAGGCAGATCCTTTTTGATGTACACTTTCGGTAGAAAATGCCTTTCTGTTGGTTCTGCATTTCTGAACTTCAGTGAAGCACAACAGATGTTTCTTTCAAGGTGCTGCAGTTTTTCTAGGATTTCGCTGTTCATATCGGAGGAAATGTTCATATACCGATGTGGATCTAGTGGATGTGGTACTTGATCCTTATTATCTCAACCACAGATGCCCTCAGCTTCAATCAGGTCTTCGTTATCCACACGTTACAGAGGCAGTCCATCAAAAGGAGGCTGCTGTTTCACTTACATTTTTATAGTAGCTGTTTCAGCAGCCAAAAACAATGTGTTTACAGATATGTAACGTTCTTGTCTGCTAAATTCTGTTTCTCTATTACTGTGACTAGATTTAGGTACTTGAGTAAGAAGAAAAGACGATGCTCTTTCCTTACACTTTGCCCACTTCTCTCTGCCAAAATAGAAAGACGCATGACATCTCCGTTCATATGGCACGCCCATTTGAATAGCTTTCTTGGTTGGTGAACCTCTGCTTCTGCCTCTAGTTGAATTAGGCCATTTGGCTCTGTAGGATATGGTGATACTGGATCATCATCAGGTTGCGCAAGAAATTTAATTGCACGATTATATTTTATTGCTTCACCGGCTGCTGCTTGATTGTGTGATGCAGCTTTTTTTAACTGATGTTTATTGTCGACGTCTTTCTGTGCCAAATCAACCTTTCGTTTATTATCAATTGCTTCAGGCTGGGGCAACTTCTATGGATGCGTTTCATCGCATATACTTCTCTAGTTGTCCAAAAACGTCAACTTCTGCAAAATTGTCGGAAGTTGTATCAAGTCATGATAAGAGAAATCAGAGAAAATAAATCAATGAATTAGTATGAAATTGAAATGAGTATTCCAAATATACTCCTCATTGTGTGAATAAAGTCACGGATTTAATTTTCCTCTATTTTAGTATGAATAACATATCATAAAGAAGTTACATTCCAAGCGTCATGTATTTCCTCATTTATTAGAGAATGAATTTAGAAGTGTACAAGTTTATTCCAAAACATGTTAGAGGAAGCAGTATTCAAACATTTTAAGATGCTTAAGATGGCCACAGTCCAATGTGACGAAAGCATTTTTGGTTAGAGTTGGATTTTGAAATAGTCTCCACGGAGCTGTCTAAATATAGATCATTAGGCAAAATCTGGTTTTTACTCCACCATCTACGGACTGGGTTGCAGCCAATCTTGGTAAAAGTACAAAGCAAAATTTCCAGAGGTACAGGCGCAGAAATCTTACCCCGGAGCCTTAACGTGAAGTCTAAATATTTTCTTGAACACACGCTGAATGATTATCCTTTGCATTCATTCTAACACCCGAAAAAATATGATGATTTTTGACCACCTAAAACAATCGGAGAGGCAACCAGTTCGATTATTTTTGGAAATGGTCCTGTTTCCCTAAGGATATGATGGATAAATATTTCTCCAAATTTTCCACCTTTATAGAAACGCATCCTACTGCGTAGGTTCTCAAAGGGATGTTCAAAAGGATGCTAGAGCAACAAAGATTATTCGAAAGACCAGCTAAAAAAATCATAAGGGTTAAACATCTAGTATTTCACCAAATTTTCCAAGTTTCCATTTATAAAATTGATGAATATCCACTGAGCTTCTTCAGATGAATTTAGGAAGGTTTTGATTCAGGAATTATTTCTCTACTGAGAAAGATCATACGATTTTCAAAGTGATGAAAGATGTTGACCCTACTGTTTTGCTAAAAATGATTGTTTTATGGTTGTGGATTCAACTGTTTTGTGAAAAATTCGTGTTTTTGGGTTATTCTTTGTGATTTGTTGTTATGTTCCAACAACTAGAAATAATGATTATTGTCGGCTAAGTTTAGTGAGAAAAACGTTTTCTTTTTGTTTTCAGAAATTATAAATCTATAACAAAACGATATTGTTTTATCGTTATTGTTCCAAAAATTAAATAAACAACTTTCTTTTCTTTATTTTCTTTTGTATCTTGCATAGTTTGACTACAAGATATAACTTTTCATTATTCTTTGTTCCATCGAAATCTGAATTTGTTATTCATCAAGAAAATTCAAAAAGCTGATATGATAGTCTTGTAGGGCTTTCGTTAACCAACGCTTGTCTTTCTTAAACTTTTTTTTACATTGGAGGATAAATCATTTGACTTTTCAAGTACTATGAACAGCTGTGCATAGAATTTTTAAATCTAAAAAAAATGGTCTCAAACATTTCAAAAATGTTCTTACTTTTTGAATTTTCACCCAAAATATCTATCGGACGAACTTGTCCATTCTCTTGAAACCCTCAAGAATTGTGCCAAAGCTTAATCCAATCTAAGTAGTCTTCTAAAAAGTATCCGATACATACTCAGAGGACAACGACGGCAACAATTAGGGGTCCATAAATTCTCGACATTTGATGGAATCCACGATAGACGTTTCTTGTTGTTGAAATTTTTTAATATTAGGGATTTTCAAACCCTTTCTATTTTTCCAGAAGCAATCTTTGTTGTTTCTTAACTTATATAATACCCATGAATTAAAATTTTTTCACTTCAATTTCGATAGCCTTTTTACACTCTTTCCATTGAGCGTAACAGTTTTCTGAAACTATTTGTAGATTGAAAAGTACAATCTCATTCTCTATTGAACGATTATTTTTACCGATAAAAAATTAAATATTGCGTTCTTATTTTGAGGTTGTTTGGAAATAAATGAAATAAGGTGTCCTTTGATTGAATAATAGTTCAATTTTAGTTTTCTCTTTAGTTTCGAATGTCAAATATTTAGTTCTTGAAAGAATTCTTATCACTAATGGAGAACGAATCAATAAAGTTATAAAAATTATACTTCATACTATACATTACGTAAATTTTATTATGAACGCCGGCTTTTCGTGAAACATAAAAAATTACATAATTGCGATATCTGTTTGAACGAATTCAAGGTTTGAACTTCTCTCTTGAAACTGACTACAGTGAAATGCAAATATTTCAAGAGAAAAATCTTGGCGTTTGTGATCTATATGATAACGACTAGAAGATTTATTATGTAATGTGAGACAGCACGAGAATATTCTTCAGTTACAGTATCAATTCAAGTTTTTAATTATGTATCAATAATTTTTTCCTGGCTTTAAGAAAGATGAAAATTCTCAATGCTTTCGTTATATCCTTGACAGTTATTCTCTATTCTATTGGTAAATATAATTATTTGACATGACTATAGATTCAAGTAAATTCTTTGTGCCATAGGCAAATTAGAATTTGTGCGATTTGATTTGCATTTTATCTCAATTTCAACTTTTTTTCCAACTTCATTTGAGTATATCTGAAATAAGTGAGAATTAACTCATTTCTGGGAAATACAGAATGTTTTTGTGACAAAAAGTGGATTTCGGAAAGTATCCTTATTGACTATTCCAGACACATAACATACGTTGACATTTTTTCGTTCTCCTTGTCATGATGCGTCCGCCATTCTGGATTTTCAAGCTTGAGATTTTTAATTTTTCACTTCTTTGCCTAGATTACTCTAGGCAGGTCTGGCTCAAGGTAGATATGATAGTGATGAGAATGGGAGCTAATTTTTCTTATTTGGATGTTTTGGATTTGGAAGTTGTGCTCATAACTGAAATTTCAGACCTCGTGGATTTTCGAAGGTCTCGTCATTCTAAGAAGTAAATGGTGTTGAAAATACATTTTTCTCCGGGAAGCTGCGTTCGGCACTGAAATTTAAAACATGCTAATGGGTTTCCGAAGGTCTCGTCAATCAAAGAAGTAAAGCTGGTAGTCGAGGTATTTAGAATACATCTTCTCCAAGTGAGGTGCCTTCAGAGCTGAAATTTGATTTACCCTGACCGTTTCTCTGAAGTCTCGTATTTCTAGGAAGTAAATCTGGTAGTCCAGATATTCAAAACACACCTTACCTAAAGTAGGTGCGTTCAGAACAGAAGCTTAAGGCACCCTAACCATTTTCCTAAACTATCACCGTTTAGTCTTTCACCTTTCTGTAGGATCATTGGGAACCACCTGAAAACTGTCTAAATCATTCAAGATATGCAGCTCCATCCATTAAAAAAACATTCCCAAGAACCCCTGCTGTAATATCCTCTTTATCTGCCTTTGTTACCAGTAATTCTGAATAATTTTCAGAAGGAATAATGTTCCAGAGAAACCGGCATTTAACTCATTCAACACTTGTCATCTGGTATTTTCCTGATATTAGCTTCAATACCTTTATAAATTTCAAGAAATTGCGTATATTTTTTCTCGAAATTGCAACATACGATTTTACACTTTGAGAAACATTGAATTATCTGTTTTTTGTTGCAGAGTTGAGTTCGGAGTTCGACTGTTTACCTAATGGCGATCCTATCCCTCAGGTTTTTCGTTCTGAACCATCTCGTTCCCCTGAAAGACAACATTTTTCGGACAGATCTTCTCCTGCCAACACTTTTGTCCGTGACAGGTCTAGGTCTCCTCCTGTCAGTCGTGCTTTTTCCCGTCCTTCTACCTTACTTGGATTTCAACTGCAATCTATCCGGCTTGTTCCTCACAGCAATCCACGTCGACTATTCGAAGTTCGCAGTTACACTTTTCCCCCGAATAAATCAATCAAATTAAAAGTAGGACGTTGTGGCACTGCGCCCATGCCAACTGAAGAGCAAAGTGTTTTAGCAACATCTACTGGTGATGTCTTTGCAATATTGGAAGCTGATAATAAGCTACGTGGGCTATACATAAGAACTGAAACTACAAAACGGGCGAAAATAAATATGTTCACCGGCGTGGTTACCAAATTGAACCGAAATGAAATCGAGGAAACTCCTTTAGGCTCCAGTCACGCAATTTCAAAAAACTTTAGAATAGTATCTGCAAACAATATTCCTCCACAAGATTAAGTTAACTTTTTTCGAATCTGCCCGTCCTAGCACATCCTCATTGTGCACTTCTTGTTTGATGATATATTTACCTCACTTTACGAGCTCGGATATTTTGTCGCTTTGCACTTCGCGCTGGGCTTAGATCACATGTAGGTACAGAAGCTTACTTGTAGATATCACTGAATTGACCAATTTTTTTAAGAAATCAATCAATTTGTTCAGTTTTCGGTTGAAAAAAATTGAATTCACTTGAGACAATCACTCCTGACCTTGAGGAATACATTTTTATTTTGCCGCGTTCCATTTTTTGTGTGTATGTATATGGTTCTCTAATAAATTCTATGATCATAATAGTTGACCGTATATTCATACGAACCTCTGTAAGTATTTTCTAATCCCAAAGAGAAAAAACAGAATCGAATTTTTTTTGTGGGAAATTTTCAAGTAGATAAAGTTGAATGTTTTTTATCGAAACTTAACGAGATTCAATAGAGTTGACATGGTAACCATTTCCAATGAGGTGGGTAAATCTTAAATGGTGATGTTAAAAAAAAAGTTATTACGATTAAGGTAAAACTATACTTTTTATCAAGAAATGGAGCTCTATTGGGCATGTACTGGAAAATGCGCGGCTGTTTGAAATATAAAATAAATGTTTGTGATTTGTGATTTTTAAAGTACAGTTTTAATCGTCATTCAATTTCATCGAATTTGGAAATATAACTCGTGTATAATTATTAATATTATGCACTGTCAAGTATTGTTAAATCATAGAGGTCTACAACACCGTTTATGAGCATCATTGTTTTTTGGAAATTAATGAAAAAGCTGAATGGAAAATGATTAAACTTGTAACATTTTGAAACCTGTAAAATGTATCGAGACATAGCAATTTTGGGAATATTTTTGGAAACTGCTTAGAGATACGCATTTTCTGATATATTGACAAACTGCTAATGGCTGCCATGCTTTCCAGTATACAACACCAACCAAATATGAATCCCTCGATTCCAGTTCTGTCCATACACTCCCCCTCCATTGATCAATGTTTGGTGGGACTGACGTTATAAAAAAATGGCATCAAAAATGTTCAAAGTGTTCTAACTTTCTGAATTTTTATCCAAAACAGCTAGCCAACGAACTCGTATTTTTTTACATCCTTGAAAATTTTGCCAAAGCACAATCAAATCCAAGTAGTCTTTCAAAATTTATCTGATATATAGATGACAACATCATCGTCATTTGATGGAATACACAAAAGTCATTTCCCACATAAAACCATTTCCTTCTGCTTGAGATGATAATGTAAGAATATATTTACTTTGTTTCTGAAATATACGTAAAAAATTTTTTTGAATTATGATCCTGGATGAATTTCATGTGCGTAGAAAAACTGTACACACGCTTGGGACGCTGTTTTTGAAAATTTGTGAAATAAGTTTTTCTTAATTTTTGAAGAAATGAGTATCCTTCATACTCTGGTCTTAACCTCAAACATTATTCTTGATAACATTGTTAAGTAAAGAATAAATTATAATATTATTTTTTCATTTTCTTCACTTTTGCCGAATTTTCAAGTTTGAAGCTGACATGTGGAAATTTTATTTTTAAAATTTGAAACATCAGAAGTTTTCTACATTTCCGAGAAAAGATATATCTTTGGTCGAAAAAATAAGAAATGTATGATTTTTAGGGTATTTGAATCAATTTTGAATTTAATCGCTCAGTAAATTCCGCGCACGTTTTCCCCTAAAAAGGCAATTTTAAATTATAGGTTTCTTATTGATTGAAATGAAAAAATTGAGATATAGTTTAGAATTAATTGGGAAACTTTGATTCCCTGATTTATGTTTCAAGTGACTTGTACTTAATCATTTTTAACACATTTTTAACGTTACAAATTTACTTCTTCATCAGAACAAAAATCCATAGATCATGTGTTAACTTACTTTTTCTAATATCAATGTGAAGATGTTTGATAGTTTTTCCAAATAAGATGGAACCACATATTAGATTAATAAAAATCTTTAACATTATGCCAAATGTGCCATTCTGCGTTGTGAACGGTGAATATAGACAAAACGATAGGAAAGGGAATAGTTTTGTTTCAAAATCATGCACTAGATCTTCGCGTGACAAAATAATTCTTTAATTTTCGGATTCTATGGGAAAAACTACATGAGAAAGCGTCAATGACACTTTTGATATCGATGCGAGAAGTAGGGAAAATTTGGTGTTCATAGCAAGTAGTTGAAGGGCAACACCGCATAAGGTCGTAAGTGCCAAAACCTGAATTTTACAGGAGAAACAAAAAACTGTGGAACTTTCATGCATTTAATTTAAAAAAAAAGAAATGCGAAAACAGTTCGAGGTACTGTTAGGGTTTATCGATCCATGGAACTGAAATCCTGAAAGAAGCATCCATCTCCGAGAAAACCTTTGTCAAAGGAACCGCGCGTCCCCAAAAAATCTGATTTTGATACATAAAGAGTTGCATAACGTTTTTATTTTTAAATAAAAAAAAAAGAAGAAAGTACCTTCGAGCTATTGGTAATCTCAATTGAATCGCGAAAAATCGCCTAAAAAGTTGCGTAACTGTTTTATTTTTGCATTTGGTTTCTCATAACCATTTTCTGAAAGAATAAATATTTGACCTTTTGATTAATTTGATTGAATTCTTCATTCTCTTCTAAATATCTAGACATCCAAAAAAGAAATTATATTTTCTATTAATGAAAATATATTTTAAGTGCGCCGGTATACCCAATGAAGCTTGCGCACGCGCGCTGATGTTCTGAATGATTACTTTTACCTATCAAAAATGAAATAATACTTCTGAGAGGAAAATACTCTTTCTCCCTAACCCACTCCCTCCTCCAACTGGAAGGATGCAAAAAAAAACTTACTTCATGAGAAAAGTACAATTTATTTTTCAAAAATTTCCCTTAAATGTAAAATATTATTTCAAAGTTAGATCAGTTTTTACGAATTTATTAAGTAAACTTTGTTCTTGAAACAGACTCTCATGAAATTCAAGTATCTCAGTAGAAGAAGCTTAACACTTATCTTCAATGAGATAACGACTATATGATATATTGCCTCCATTCTTCACCACTCCACGTAGCATTTGGTGGCTGTGTAACTTCGGATCCTATACTTATGCGCAGGACCTGAAGTTATACACCGAACAAACGTGACGTGGAGCAATATCGAATCCAGTCGTCGACATAACCTAAGGAAGTACAAGAATATTTATTAGTTACAGTGTTATTAAAATTATTTAATTATAATTTCATCAGTTTTTCTTGTAATTAAAGAAGATGAGGATTTTTCATGTTGTCTTCATATCCGTGGCGGTTATCTTCGATTATATTGGTAAATATCATATATCTATGATTTTAATAAATTCTTTTAGCTATGCGCAAATCAGAATCTTTGCCATGTATTTTGTATTCTATTGCTGGGAAACTGTTCTCTCTTGCATTGTTTTCTTGTCAGAAATGAGTAAGAATTTAATGTGCATATAATCCGGGGATATGCAGAATGTGTGTTTTATAGGAGAGAGTAAGGTATGTTGTCAGGCTTCAAATGAATTGTCCTTCAAATTATAATTGAATTGTTATTTTGACGTATGTATCGTTCAGTAAGAAGCACACATTATCATGTTACATAGGTCATCACCTAAATCCGTTTTTTAACAACCTCATTATTTGATATTTTATTAATTCTATACCCATACCATGAGGGATAGTGTCCGTCATATTGCTGCCGGTTTGTTTCTTGAACATGCACGTAGTAGAATAAAAAGCGTACAATATAGTCATACTTGAAAGTATAATTTAACGGAAAAAATTACTCGAGACATGTTCAACACAAAATAAATATTTTTTTATCAATCAAAGTAAAGTATGTCGCAAAACCTAGTTATATCCTCTTACTCCTGGAAAATTCCATTCAAATTGTGAAAATCTGTATTTGCCTTCAATAGACATCTTGTTTACCGGAAGGTACCAAAGGCGAGAAATTTCAAGATGGACATTCATCAATAATGTTCGAAATCATATTTATTGAGTTGTTGTTCTGCTCATATGATTAGGAGCACTCTAACGAATAAAGAATATGGCTTGAAGTGTGTTCGGAATGGAAAATAATAATTAGGAATGGAAAAACTTCATAACAATGAGTTTTAATCTTCTTAGGTTATAACCTCAAAGTTTACATGCTGGTCTCCAAACCCATGGAACTCTCAGTTGTCAATGTACTATGTGTTGACGTTGTCCGTGTGGTGGCACCAGCTATGCAGTTGGCCTATGATCATTTCAAATGCATGGCGAAATAATAAAATTGAATTTAATAACACATTGAAAGTAATTTACTGACAGTTTTGAATAATCTTTGAGTGTTTCTAATTATCTTTGCGACATTTTCCATCC
Organism: Andricus quercusramuli; assembly: GCA_932178445.1. Lineage (NCBI taxonomy): Eukaryota > Metazoa > Arthropoda > Insecta > Hymenoptera > Cynipidae > Andricus > Andricus quercusramuli. The sequence goes on along the minus strand of CAKNXH010000150.1, from coordinate 401,918 downwards.
ACTAAGTGAAAGAAAACTGAGGAAAACTGCTTTTACATGTAAAAATCTGCATGTATTTAGAAAAAAAATCGGTCTCAGTTTGATTTTAACAGTTTTTAAAATAATTAGTTGAATTTTTATCTATTTTAATTATATCATTCAAATTACAATGTGCAATTGAAAAATCTTTCACTTCAAAATTTTCTATTTTCTATTTTGATTTTTAAGCGTACATTTTCCATTGAAAGAATTTAAAAATGCAGTTTTAAATACTTAGAAATTTTGTAATTAGAAGCATTCAGAATCGAAAATTTTAGATAAAAAATCTTTTTAGTTGATCAACTGTGAATATAAATTATAATTATTTTTAAAATTCAACTGTGCATACAGGATTAAAAAGTGAATAATAATTAATTTTACAAGATGATTCGAAATCAGTTCCACATTTCAGAATTTTAAGATTTTAACGTTGAAGATTAAACTGTTTAAATTGGAAAGTCTTAGTAGTTAAACAAATGTAAATGCATGATTGAAACTTTATAAAATATTTAAAATTGTAAAATAACTTCAAAACAATATATTCATACCTGAAGACTTTTATTAAATTAAACATTATTGTTTTAGTCTAAAAGCTGAAACTTCAAAATTTGAACTTTGTTAATTATGAAAAACAAGAATTGATCAATATATAGAAATTTTTGAATGTTCATTCAAAATCAGTAATTGTAAATCAAATATTTAAATTTAAACAAAAAACTAAACTTTGAACATTACAATTTTAAATGTTCAATTTCAAAAAATTTAATTTGCAAGTCAACAAGTTCCATTTTTTTAACTTGGAATAACATATGACGAATGATAACAAGCAAGAGAAATACATATATATATATATATATATATATATATATATATATAATTGATTATTTTCTATTAAAAATTATTATCAATTTGTTGTTGCGATAAAAGCATATGTATTCACTAAAAACTTCTATATGTATGGAAAAAATGTTTCATTCTATAAACAAGACATTATTTTATCAATTCTACCTTTCCCCTTTATAAGAAGTTCATTAAA
>CAKNXH010000150.1:309985-392210 GCA_932178445.1 Andricus quercusramuli | reverse complement strand
AATTTCACCATTAGAAGCTGTGAATTATATTTATTTTTTACAGTGTATTCAAGAATTTCCTAGACTTTCGAGTGTAATTCAGTCGCTCAGTCAATCTAGCGTCAATGTATTCCACTTTTTTCAAAATACGATATGAGAAGCACGTTTGAAATTCACAATCTGCGAACCACTCTCTTTTATCTCTGCATTTCTCTATAAATTACTATTTCAGGAAATGTGTTTTTTCACCTTAGACCAATTCCATTTTAAAGAGTGCGAATAAGTGGATACTCATTTCATTAATTGCGAACAAAACAAAAAAATTCAATGACACAACATTTTTCTTTTCACTTTTTGGCTAGTAATTTTCGAAATAAATGACAAATAAGTATCCTATTTGTTTTTATGAGACTTATGTAGTATTGAAAAGTAAATGTAATTTCAAAAACGATATACATACGCGTTTAATTAGTTCAGCAGCTTTAAAAAATTGATTTATTTACATTATGTTCAGTAAAGCGCATTCATATGGTGGTTTCAGGAAAAAATTCCATTGTTGACGACATATGAGAAAAGATAACCATTCCGACAATAGAGAGACCAATTTTTTGTGACACCTTGATTTTTCACTTGATTCAAAAAGCTGTAAATTTTCAAATACAATCACTTATTAGTTAAAGCGATTCAAAAACACAAGGTCTTTGTAATATGAAAAAAGATGTTTGATGAAAAAAATTTGTTTAGGATTTGTTCCATAAACTCATTTTTTAGCAGCATACAACAAGTACAGAATTGTAGGAAATGTTTCAAACAACAAAATGAGCCATTTTTTGTTGAGATTAGATGAAAATTATGATGTATTATTAAGAGGTTTTGAAAACACTGAATGTCAAATTGTTATCAGAGAAATCATTTTTTTTGCCTTTATACTTTGAAGTTACGTCAGTTCATCGATTTCAAAAATTGATTCATTCGTTATTTACCTTATGCGCGATAAAATTCGACCTAATCTAAGTATCTTGTTTGGTTACATTTTTTTTTATTTGATTAGAGCTAGAGTTGGTTAAAAAAATTCGCCTCATGACTCAAACTTTTCTTGAATTTTTGCCTGATTTGAAATGGAATTGGTACTCATTTTTTTAAGTTGATTCTGGATCAATTGTTCATCTATTCACCGAATGATTTGTATATTTAAAATTATATTTATCTTATTTTGGAAGTTTTCAATATTCTCGAAAATAATTTTGGTACATTCCAAATAGTATTTTCACTTCCAAAGATATAGTCTATTTTTCTCTGGATAGATAATATAGAGGAAGCAAAACTCGTTTGGTTTGTGTCGTGTCCAGGTCGAATCGAGATGATGGGATGACGAACCGCGGGCGTGTCCGAGTAGCCGATACGGGGCGCGTGATCAGAAGACCTCCCGGGTCCCGGGCGACCACCCTCGAGGGGCCAGAGGTCGACTTGTTGGGCAGACATTCACGGACTAACGGATCACCCTCGCTTTTGCTGAACCTTTCATCGTTAGGTCGTTCCCGAAGCCGATTCGCACAATCCGATCAAATGTTTGTTTCATTTCTCTATTTTATTTTATTGAATCCTGCCCTTTTTATCCTTCTCCACAAAATCCTTCATCTTGTTTCCGTTTTTCATTTTCATGCCCACTCAGATCCTCAAAAAGATTAGTGAAATTTCCAAGCGGATAAGAATAAAATCGCCTATAAGCGAAAAGAGATAAGACGATGCAAACAAAAGAAAAACGCGTTAGGTATTCGAAGCACTCTCTTAAACTGAACCAGTGAAAATGTCACTGGTTGAAACAGTATTTTAATTTATGACTCGTGAACCAATGATTTTCCGATTTTCAGTTCATTTATAAAACAGTGAATGTATCAGAGACAAAGACATGAAGCTCTAAGAATTAATTCATTCATCAATATTTTTATACTAGATGACACAGCTTTTCACACAAATTGTATGTAATAAAATATGACTCAAAATATTTCGAAAAATTACATAACACAGGGGAGGAAAGGGTGAAATTCAAACAAATTCGTTACGATTTGTAACATGGTAACAAGTCGAAAATGGGAAATTCGAAATAGGGAAAAAGGTGTTATCTAATCAATGGGCGTCCTTTCTGGTAAATTGATGCTTAGGTAATGACCATTCATGACATAAATTGATTATGAATTCTTCTTTCGCAATGATGAAACAATAACATTTTTAAAAGTGTATTCTTTTATTATTTTGGGCACCGAAATGTCCATGGGCAAAAAATGATCTTGACTTCGATTCCAAGCTGATTCTTTGGGAAGCAGGCAGGGGTTCAGATTTAAAGTCAAGGAAGAACGAAATGTGGTCATCAAAATGCCTTTGGTACCAAGTGTGTCACTGCGCTATACTACCCGTGAGTAAGTGTCCGGCACAAGCAAGGAAGGCCACCTTCCAACCATTTTCGGGGTCGGTAGCCTCGGAGGTTCCCAACTAATTAATGAAGGAAGAAACGTCCTTTGCTCTTCATCCTGCATTCTATTCTCTTTCCTTGAACAGATCTATATCCTCTAAAAAATTAAGACCTAACAGATCGATTTCGTTCTCACGAATGGATCCAATAAATATTTAATTCTCCTCCAATAAAGTACGTCATCACTTTTTGCTTCCCGTCCTTAGTGAGAAATCGTATAAAATGATACGGTATCAAGTTTTATCGAATTTTCTCATTTCTACGTACATTGCAACTGTAATTTTCAGATTTAAGTCTTCTGAAATTGCAGAGTCTTCAAATTATGTTTTGATGGAGAAACTTTCGAAATTCGCGGGCTTGAAAATTTTGAAGTTTTTGAAGTTTTAAAATTGTAAGCTTTTCAACCTCAAAAGTAAAATCTACAATTCATTTTGAAATTGGTCTTCTTTTTCAGCTCAAGAATAAAAAAGAGGCATGATAAGTGGAACAGTTTTTAAGGAATATAGTGTCAGTATTAAAGAAAATGAAAAATAATTCAGATTTCCGTGATACCAAAATCCACTCTTGCGGATCAAAAATTAAACTTTTCATTGCAACTCATCAGTGGGTCACAGAATTTCAGGGTTGAAAAAAAATTCAAAATTTTCTATTATTGGGCTATAAATCTCTATCGCTCTAGAAATTTATTTTTTGCCTTCAAAAAGTGTTTCTGTAAATTATCATAGTTCCGAATTCCACTTCTAGAAGATTCACAATTTCCTAGGAACAACTGAAAATGTTTTAGAAAACGTTGAATTTTGAACGTAATAAATTAATTTTCCACTAAAAAAAAATTTTAATAGAAGAAGATAAATTCCATACCAACAATTAATTAACAATTAAGTTAATAATCAACAAAACAGTTAAATTTTCTACCCTAAGCGACAAATTTCCCACAAAACGGATGAATTTTCAGTTAGAAAAATTAATTCTCAATAGTAGAATTTTTGAATACAAATTATATATTCAAGGAAAATCTGGTAATGATCAATTTTCAATTAAAGAAATTTTGTTTTACTAAGTGAATAATTTTAAAAAAATAGTTGAAAGTTTGATGAAAAGGATAAATTTCAAACTGTAATGATGAATTTTCAGCAAAGAAAGGAATTTTCAACAAGTGTGATTCTTTTATTTATTTTTATTTTAATTTATGATTTTCTTTTGAAACCTAAAAGATGCATTTTCAACAAATAAAGATTTTTCACTGAAGAAAGAAAATTTTACCTAAACGGTTGAACCTAATGCATTTTTACCCATCAAAAATGAAATTTTAAACCAAGACAATTTTTTTAACAGAAAAGTACAATTTTCAACTAAAAAAGATCAATATAAAAAATGGAAAAGTTACATCTTCAGTTCAAGAATTAATTTTAAACCAAAAAGAAGACTTTTCCACTAAACAGTTAAATTTTTAACCAAAGACATAAGCCTAAAATCAAAAAAATAAATTTTTAACAAAGTAGTTTGACTTTTACCCAAGCAGTTGAATCATCAATTTAAAAACATTAATTTTCAACAAGATAGTTAAACTTTCAACCAAAGAGATGAATTTTCAACTAAAAATATAACTCTTGAAAAAAAATATTTCTTAACAAAGTGATTCAACTAAATCTTTCGAATAAAATAGTTGAATACTCAAACAAAGAAGAATAATTCTTAACCAAAAAGTTGCATTTTTATAACAAAAAAATTTTTTTTTGCAAAAGCGGATGAATTTATAAAACAAAAAGATTTCAGTCAAAAAGACGAATTTTCGCCCAAAAAGGATCAATTTAAAAAAAAAGTTTGAATTCTCTACCCAATAGTTCCATTTTTAACCCAAAAAGATGAAATTTCTCTTAAAACAAATAAATTTGTATATGAAAAAAAAAAAATTAAATAGATAAATTTTCATCCAGAAAGGATTCTAGTTGACTTTTCATGATCAGAATATGGATTTTTTAACAAAAAAGAAGTTTCTACGAACAAAATTGAATTTTTCGATCCAAAAAGATGAATTTTTAACAAAACAGTTGAATTTGCAAAAAAATGTCTTTTTAATAAAATTGGTCAATTTTCAACCAAATAATAAAATTTATAACTAACAAAATAATTTTCGGGAGATAGTTTTTGCGAACTTGAAAAAATTACGTATGTGAGTGAAGGGCGCCCACCCCCCTTTCGTAACAAATCTTAACAAAAATTCTCAACCCCCCCCCCCCTCCTTAAGATGTTACATAATTTAAGTACGGTCCCTAAACAATTATTATACTTACGGATATTAAGATCAATCAACCATTTTAGTCATTGTTAACATTTTGGTGCGGTTATGGGCCGCAGGACCATGATTTAAAAGTACATTTAAAAAAAAAAGAATGTGCAGTCATTTTTACACCAAATATAACAAGTTAAGGGGTGCACCATAAAAGAACCGTTAAGTTTCTTATGACACCAAAAAAGTAGACACTCGACAGTTGGTAGGGGACGGTGGGGAGTTGTGGGCCGTGGGGAGTCGTGGGCCACCTCAATCTCCGCCATGTTGTGGGTGGTAGGACTGCTTTAACCACTGCCAAAAGACTCTCTCTGTGTCAGCTCACTTTGTGAACTCGACTCATAGTCTCAACACGCGTAATTAGTATTTTGACATTGTTGATTAAAGAAATCAAAATAAAAATTTTTGTACAACTCAAGTGGTTGATATTCGAAGTCCCGTTCTAAAGCAGATTTCAAAGGCACGTTATAGCAAAATATTTTTCGAACAATTGGCTTTAAATTCAATCAAGCAATTTCGGTAAAACATGCAATGTGTGTATGGCCATTAAGTCATTTCGTAAATCTCGGCTGTGGGGAGTTGTGGTCCACCATTAGTGGGTAGTCGTGGGCCAAACGTTCTTAATGCGTATTTAAATTTTTTAAGTGAAACTTCTTTTCCCTTTTTCTGAAAAGACTTTTGGATTATCTGCAAGGGCACAATGCCAAAGATTTTAAATCGGAACAACACAGTTCACTGCAACATGTGCGATCGTGCTGTGCACTTGAACTGTGCCAACATGAGGACTGGATATTACACTTGCATACATTGTGAATCAGAATAATTTTTTTTCTATCTTTTTAGAATCATTAATTTTTATTTACCGCAACTTTAATAAAAATAAACTACTGGAATATGCCATTTTCTTTTATTTTTCGTCATGGCCCACAACTCCCCACCAAAATGACAAATATCGATTTTAATCAGATTTACGTCATCCTAAATATTTCTCGCGCATTAATGAATTTTATTAATTGTGGTCTCAAGTTGATACACTGAGAACACACTACAAATAACAGTTTATACATTGACAATTTATCGATGTTCAGAGATGTTATGTCTTAAAAACAAATCGCGGCCCATAACTCCACACTCTCCCCAAGAAAGTTCATATGACAGGCAATTGATCTTGAGAATCTTATCATTCTGATGCTCAAGTTGCTGATCAACTAAAAATCCCAGATTTCTATCAGCATCATCTTGATCAACTGGCATTTCAGTTCAGCTTGAATTTTGAACTTTTTGGTACCTTTGAGGAAAAAAAATTGTGTGTCAAAGAGTGTCCCGCTGACCTGATTCCACCTCCCTCGGGCGGAATTAGCTGCTGGAGAGAATTCATAGGCATTCGAGAAGAAGTAACCGCTGAAAAAAAGGCTGAAACTTGTTTTCGTTTTCGTCGCTAATTAGACTCTGAGGATAGCCGGCGTAGCCATAAGAGTCAGGGCTCGGGCTTCAGAACCGAGCCAAGAGATCAGACGAGAACCAATACTTGGAGCTAGTTTGTTCTCGTCGCCCAGTCCTCCAGGGTGCGTTTCTTGATCGGTTACCATTGCACATGCGTATCGTGAAATTACAGAATGTGACCATTACCTGCTCGTTTTTCCTCAAATTAACCGCACGTCCAGAAACCTGTCGCGAATCGAGTGCGAACATCATTTCTATTCGTTCATCGTACATAAAAGAGAAAAGCTCTGCTGCTACGCTGCTCTTTTTGTGAACCAAGTTTCTTGCAAGGAAGAGAGTTTCACTGAACCACCAAAGTGCATACTCTATACTAGGGTGGCTCTTACTCATATCTTGTGGGACTTTTTTTAGAATTTTCCTAACCTCACCCCCCCCCCCCCCTTATACTCGTTTTATTTCGATGTCCAAAAAAATTATTTTCTTGAAGACAAATCAGTCAATATTTAGGGGTGAAAGCAAGGGAAAATCGAGAAAAAATTTTAAGAAGGGAACATTCTGACTCTTCATCAACGAATCTATGTGAAAGGGGGTGGGACTCTCATCAGGATTCACTTAGGGAAATGTCCTCTTGTGACAAAAGGATGTTCCTCGAAGTAAATGGAATTCCCTCTTGAATTTATATTTGGGAGGATTTTCATTTGTCTCAACAGGAATCCTTTTACAGTAAAATTTTCCTTATGCGACTAACTTCATCTACTTCATCCAAATGATTCTGTTTGTGTAAAAAATAGATTTAGGTCATTCAAAGGAAAACAGGCAAGAGGACGATGCTTTTGTTTGAAGACAACTTTTTCTCTGAGTGATTTGAAAGATTTTTTTAAACTTCATATAATAAGGCGATAAATTCCACTTTATTCGTATTTTTTTAATTATAGTGTTCAGATTTGTAAAAATCCTGAAAGAACGCATATTTTCGGCCATGCATAAATTCTATAAATTCTTCGGGTTCGTTTGGGGGGTAAGGATCTTGTTGAAAGTTGAACTACTTCATAGAAATTTATTTTTTTAATGAAAAATTCATAATTTTAGTTGGAAATTCGACTGTTTCGTTGAAAATGAATCATTTTGTGTTTAATTAATATTTTTGGGTTGAAAAATCAGTTTCTTGGGAGAAAATTCGACCTTTTGGCTTAAAAATTCAACAATTTGGTCAAAAAATCGACAAGATGGTAGAAAATTCAACTATTTGGTTAAAAATTAATCTGCTTTAATTGAGGATTCAAATATTTTGTTGAAAACTTTTTTTTTATTGGAATTAATTCATTATTTATTAGAAAATAACACCCTTTCTTTAAATATTAACCTGTATATTTCTTCTTGAAAATTCATCTTTTAAGGTTGATAATTAAATTCCCTGGTTTAAAATTGAATTACTTTCTTTAAAAGTTATTATTTCAATTAAATATTCCTAATTTTTGTCGGAAATTTATCATTTCGGTTGTATTTCGAACTGCGTTGTTGAAACTCCTTTTTTTGGGAAAGGGGGGGGGGGGGGTGAAAATTAATTTTTGAACTGAAAATTCAACGATTTGGTTAAAAATAAACTATTTTGTTGAAATTTCATATTTTGGGGTTCAAATTTTTTTCAAATTTTGTATAGAAAATTCAGTTTTGTTTCGGAAATTCAACAGTTTGGTGAGAAGTTCAACTATTTAGAAGAAAACTAATCTCTTATATAAAAATTATTCTCAATGAAAATTCACTTATTTCATTTTTGGCTACAAATTAATTTATTTTCAATTTGAAAATTAAACTATCTTATTGAAAATTTATTTAGTATGTTGACAATTTAAATTCTTGACAGATTGAGAAATCTCAAGTAGTTTATGTACCTGAAATGAAAATATTCAATTTTTAAATTTGGTTCAAAAAATGGGTGTATTGCAAAAAAAATTCTGCAAGGATCGAATACACATTGTGGTAGAAGAATTTTTTTCAAATCTCGTTTTCCAATACAATAATTTGTCAATTTTAGTTGGAATATAATCTGAGTATTTATATTACATTAAAAATTTGTTTAAAAAATTTGTTGAAATTCCCTATAAAATTTTGGCTAATTGTATCAAAATTTCTGTACAAATGGCTCCTTTTTGATATTTCTTGAAATTATTATCATTTTACGGAAAGAATTTCATATTTTTAGCAAAAAATGTCAAAATCAAACTTCTTTTTCTGATTCAGCATTCCCATATTTCAGATGCATGTTTTTATTTCTAAGAAAGATCGAAAATTCGATTATGAATCTTTATTGAAATTTATCCCTGTGGATGTGAGGGAAAAGAAATTTGAAAAGTAAAAAATAAGGGCCACACTGTCACAATTCCTCTTTTTCTCCTTTTCTTTTTTTTTATTATTTAATGTAAACTACTGTGTTGAAAAATTTTTTATCGGTATAATAGTTAAATATTTTGTTGAAAATTCTCTTTTGTCTGAAAATCCATTTTTTCAGCTGAAAATTTAACTATACCATTTTCGGTTGAAAATTGATGGTTTTTAGTTTCAAATTCAACCAGTTGGACGAAAATGGACTTCTTTGTTCGAAATTAAAATGTTCGTGTTCAAAATAAGCTGGTGTGTAGAAAATTCGTCATTTTGGCTTGAAATTTCAACTGATTAATTTAAAATTTTTCTTTTTCGATTAAAAATTCCATTTTTCTTGATTGAAGATTGACTGTTTGGTTGAAAATCGATGTATTTTGTCAAAAATTGTTATTTTAAAAAAAAATTCACCTTTTTGGTTAAGGATTAAACTATTTTCTTGAAAATTGATATTTTTTGATACGATATTCGTTATCTCCTGTTCAAAGAAAAATTTTTTTTAACTGAAAATTTAACTATTTAACTTTTGGTTAAAAATTCATCGTTATCAGTTAAAAATCAAAGTGCTTGGTGGAAAATAAACTCTTTTTTAGAAAATTAATGTATTTTGTTGAAAATTAGTTTTTTCAAGTTGAGAATTTAATTGGTGGGAAGTTTTTTTTTGTTGTTAAAAATTATTCTCAACTTTCATTAGTTTCATTTTTCGGTGGAAACTGATTACTTTAAAATCAAAATTCAACTTTTTTTATGAAAATTTAATTTTTTTGTTGAATATTCAACTTTTTCAGTTTAGACTTCCACTGCCTTATAATAAATACGTCTTTTCCCTCAAAATTTTTTCTAGTTTAGATACGTTTAGTTGTTAATTGGATATAATTTTTCTTTCTTTGGAAATCATACCTTCTGATGTATCTTTTTAGTTTGAAAATTCAACTATTTTGTTAAAAATTCCTTCTTTTGGATTTTTGCAATTGATTTTTTCTGGTAGAAAAATCATCTTTCTGTGTACAAAATTCATCCTTCTTAGCTGAAAATTAACTGTTTTCATTTAAAAATTTGCCTTTTTGGGTTGTAAATTCATCTTTTCCAGTCGAAAATCTTTTTCTGCTGAAAATTCAACTCTTTCAGCTTAAAAAAACTGCTATGTTAAGAATTTATTTTATTGTTCGGAAATATACCTCTATGGTTAAAAAAAATGTAACTATTTTGTTAAATATTCGTTCTTTTTTTGGTTCAAAATCGACTTTTCTACTAAATATTAATCTATTTCATCTTTGGTTGAAAATTCATCGTTTAAAGATAAAAATTCAACTATTTATTTAGAAAATTATAAATTTTTTTATATTCTCGTCCTTTTCAGTTGAAAAATAATTTTTTTGATTGAAAATTCAACTACTTGATAGAGAGTGGAAATAATTTGTTAGTAATTCATTTCATCAGTGGAAAAGCAGTCTCATTGGTAGAAAATTCAACAATTTTTTGAAAAATTCTTTTTTTTTTTAGTTGGAAATCAATTTCCGACCTGCGAATTTAACTATTCCATGTTTAGTTGAAGATTCATATTTTCGTGTTGAAAATTCAACTTTTCTGTGGGAAATTCGTAATTTTGGTTTGAAAAAGCGACTGTTTGATTAATAATTAATTTAATTAATACTAAGAGTAAAATTAATAATTGAATAACATTTAAATGATTAATTATTAATGTTCTGTTTGAAGATTATACTATTTTATTGAAAATTAGTATTTTCTGTTATGGCTTGATTGAAAATTGAACTCCTCAGATAAAAATTTCACTTTTTGTTGATGATTCATCACAAAAGTTGAAAATTCAACTATCGTGTTGAAAATTCAATTATTTTGTTTAAAATTCAACTGTTTGGTGGAAAATTCTTTTATTCAGATAGAAAACTCATCGTTTTTTATTGAAAATTGATTTTTTGATGAACTAAAAACTTTTCTCAGTGCTCTTTATTTCCCAAACCATTAGGCCCACCAAGCCATTAAACATCCCTGTAAACCTACCAGAATTGTCAGAATTTATATTGAAGGGAAGTACAACCTTTTTCATTTATCACTCTCATGAAAAAATCAACTTAGAAGTGATATCTGGTGGATTGAATTCAATTCTGCCGTAGTATTTTCAAACTTCGCGCCATACAGGATAACCAACCAAAGACAAGCAGATGACTACCAAGTCAATTGTATGTTTTTACGACCAAAGATATTATAAATATCATGACTCACTTTTCAGACAGCCTTACAATCTCATAATATGCTGATTTCGAATAAAATATCGTACATCACTCGTAGGGTTATACAGGTATTCACGTGGAGCTCAATGTTCGCAATGTCGACCTGAAAAACCATGGCTGCCCGTAAAGACCTGTCTAATCCTACTTGTGATGTAATACTCTGTCAAAAAAAAAAAAAAAAAAAAAAAAAAATTTGAAGAATAGATGACAAACTAGTTGGAATTCTTTGAGTTATCATTTTAGCGAAAAGAATATTATTTTCCGACTCTAGGGGACGATTACGTAACTTTCCTATCTCTTACATCCTATTTTGAAACGTCACTCATCACTTTTTTCGAAACTACATTTTTTGAACTGGCGACGATGATTTCTCAAAAACGGTTCAATCGATTGTTTTCAAATTTCAATGCTACATTCAGCACACGTACGGCTATCGCCGGAACTAGGGTTCTTGAAAAATATTGAACCACTTTTTTTTAATAGTCGCAAAAAATCATGAAATTTTGGATCTTAATGTTGAAAAGCATATAAAAAATTGAATTTCACTACGAAAAATTTCGAAAAAACCTTTAAAAAAAGCTGTCACACGGGATGACCCCCTTAAGGGAAACATTGGGAATATCAACAGCAGCGCTGCTGAATGAAGACTAATGATTGGGACTTTGATCAGATTGAAATAAGTTTCAACTAATGTGTCAATACTAGGAATCCTATATAGATATTATAGATGCTACTATGTCGCGCCCTTCTCATTCCGGATTCACAACTCAGAACGATTGAGATACCTTCTCACTTCGGAAAGGATCCCTGATGCTGAATGGCTAAACGAAGGTGAACGGGGAATGCGCGTGAGATAAGAATCACTGTCGAGATATTCTATAAGAAGATAATTCACTTGCGAGAAGTTGAATCAATGTATCCTTGTTGAGAAAAAGTTTTCGTCTGTAGATTATACGATTCGAACATTCAAACGAATGTGATAAGCATACCTGGATAGTTGGAAGCTCCAGGCTTTCAATTTCAAGATCTAAACTTCAAGAATCTCGAATTTCCCTGTACAAACTTTTTTCAGATAAAAATTCCAATGCCTGAACTTTTCTGAAAGGAGACGATTTTTTTATTTGATTTTTTAAATGCAAAATAAATTCCGATGGTTGTCGCATAAGTGGCAACATCATACAAATTAAGGGGCCAACTACCTAGTTATAATTTTTCCTATTCCGGAATTAGAAAGGGTTTTAGAAAACAAATTCGAAACATTTTTTTTTGTATATGAGTAACAAATTGGTAATCAGTTAGACTTTTTCAGTAACATTCAATATAAAAATCGTTACTTTTATATTTTCTTTAAAAATATGGTTCATGTGGTGTACATACAATTTTTTTTTTTTTTAATAAAAAAGTAACAAACGTAAGGAAATTTTCAGACTTTAAAGAGTGGCAGTCAGTACTAAGTAAATCTGAAGAAACTTTGGAACAGGAAATAATTAATTTTCAAAGCCATAGAGATTTATAGCTTCATACTGTAAAATTAGGATTGTTCTTTAGCCTGGAATCCACACTTTCCTGGAATCTATAGAAACCATTTTATGAATAAAAAAAAAATTTAGAGTTAAATATTTTTTTTGGTAAAAATTATTTGGTTCATAGTTTAATTATTTCGAACAAAATACAACAATTTCGATAGAAAAGCATTCTGTTCGGTTGATTTGTTCGAAATTCATTTTTTTAGGACGAAAATTTACCTACTCAACTTTTTTATTGAAAATTCAAACGTTTTGCAGCAAATTCTTTCTTTTCACTTCAAATTTCAACAAATTGGTTAATATTCTTTCTATCTTGATTGCAGATTCTTTCATGGTTGAAAATTCAACTCCTTTGCGAAAATTTCATTTTTTTATTGTATTTAACTGCTCTTAATTTAAAATTAAAATCCTTTTTAGGTTGAATATCAACCATTACATTTCTTTTTGATAATTCATCTTTTTTCGATAAAAATTAATTCTTTCAATTTACAAATTTAAATGTTATATTTTTCGTTGAAAATTGATGTTTTTCAGTTGAAAATTCATGTATTTTGTTGGAAATTCGTCCTTGATTGGTATAAAGTTAATCCTTCTGTGTCAAAATTCATCTATTTGATATAAAATTGAAGTACTTTTTTGAAAATTTGTCTTTTTTGGTAGAGATATGGTGTTTTTTATTTAAAATTAAAATATTTTTTTGTGGAAATATCGACTATTCCCTTCTTACGGGAAATTCATATTTTTGGGTTAAAATGAAACTACTTTCTGAAAAATTTATTCTTTTGATCGTTCATCTGTCTCACTAATAGTTTATATATTTAGTTGAAAATATTTTTTTTATTAACATTTTTTCAACTCAAAATTTATCTATTGCATCTCTGAAAAACTTATATTTTTCAGTTCAAAATTAATTATTATTTTGGATCAAAAAATGCTTATGCAATTGTTATTTTAGAGCGTATATTTCTAGATGGAGATTCCACTATTAGGTTGAAAATTCGTGTTCCTTAAGTACTTAAATTCCTTGAATTCCATAAATTCTTTAAATTTTTGAATTCTCAAAATTCCCTCAATTCTCTGAATTCCTTGAATTATTTTGATTCCATAAATCCTCTCATTTTACTGAATTCTTTGAATTCTTCAAATTCTTTGAATTTGATGAATTCCATGAATTTGATGAATTCCATGAATTCTTTCAATATTATGAATTTCCAGAATTCCTTGAATCCCTAAATTCCCTGAAATCCCTGAAATTCTACATTTCTCTAAAGACCCTAAAATCCTGAATTTCTCTAAATTTCCTAAAATCCCGGAATGCCCCTTGTTCCTTCAATATTCTAAATTCTGAAAATTCCTTAAATTTACTGAATTCTTTGAAATTCCTGAAATCCTTTAATATTCGAAATTCCGTGAATTCTTCGAATTCGGTGAGATCTTTGAATTCTTCAATTTCTCTAAATTCCTTAAATTCCTTGAAATTCTTGAACATATTGAATTCCTAAATTTCACAGAATTCCCTAAATTCTCTGAATTCCTCAATTTCTGTGAAATCCCTAAAATCCTTTATTTCTCTGAATTCCCAAGAATTCATGAATCACCCGAATTCCTTGAATCCCTAAATTCCTCGAAAGACCTGAAATTCGTGACTTATCTGAAATTCCTGAAATCCTTGAGTTCACTATACTCCCTGAATTCGCTGAATTCTCTTAATTGGTAGAATTTCTTCAATTAGATGAATTCCCCGATTGCCTGAATTCCTCTAATTCGCTGAATTCCTCCAATTCTTCTGAATTCTCTTACATCCTACAACATCATAAATTCTCAAAAATTTCTGAAGTTGCTGAATTCCTCTAATTCGCTGAATTTCTTGAATTGGCCTAATTTATTCATTTTGCTGAATTCCGTCAATTGTGAGAAGTCCTTCAAATCGCTGAATTCCTTCTCCGAACTCCTTCAATACTTCTGAATTCTCTGAATTCCTTGAATTCTTCCTAAATCCCTGATTTCTTTCAATTCTTCTAAATTCCCTCAATTCTTCTGAATTCCCTCAATTCTTACGAATTAACTTAATTCTGATGAATTCTTCGCATTATTTTGAACTCCTCGTAATTCAGTGAATTCTCCGCATCCAGTGAATTACCCGAAATCAGGGAATTCATCTCATTGAAGGAATTGGAAGAAATCAGATAATTCAGGGAATTCCAAAAATTTCAAAATAATGCCCGGACTGCATCGAATTTCGACGATTACAAAATCTTTTCGAAATTTCAGAGGAATTGAAAGGATTTCGAAGAGATAAAAAGAATCCAGAGTAATTCAATCGAATTCAAAAGATGAGCATATAAAAAATTAAATTTTCAAGATTTTCAAAAAATCCTAGTTCCGACGATAGCCATCGACCTATAGATTAACATCCAATTTTGTTTTTCGATTTCGGATGAGCCACTCTGACAGAATCATGCTCGCTTACCTACCTTTTTTATATGGTCGCCATTCGCTCAATAAAACTCGCGATCAAGATAAATGGAGGTATCGATTCAATTCATGAAATAGAATCCATCAACTCTCTATCTTCAGAATTAAATACACCCTACTTGCCCTCACTGATTAAGGTCGCCAAAGGTCGCTCAATTCGCCATGAATTTTGAAGATACCCAAGGAGCAAGATGTTCCCTTGCGAGTAGAGAAATCGCAGTTAATAATTCATCCAATCCAAGTATGTGGAGAACTGAGTGATTTATCAGGTTGGTGCCTTCTCGGAAAGCCAATAATTAAGATTGAGTAACGATTGGCGACGGAGCGTCTGTCGAGCTTTCGGTAGGGGCCTATTTCGAAAAAGTCGAGATGAATGAGCCAAGTGAAGACGAAAGTGCGCCTGGAATCATAAATTCTCACATACATAATATAAAGCGGACATTAGCCGAAGCTCTAGTGCTCAGTGGGCGGCCATATTGGATCGTGATACGGGCCCGCAATTAAGGCCGAGTAGGCCACCCGGACGAAGCGAGGGCGATAAGATGAGCTTGCCGTACCGCGTCTCAGGGCTTAGCGTGACCTTCTGGCCCGTCTGCTATACTTCCCAATGTACCGTTCTCCAGGAGGTTAGGTCACGATTGAGTGCCGATTATTGGGTGGGCCTAATAACCATGGACTCGACAAATACTCCTACCTCAGAAAATCTTTTTAAAAAACTGGCCCAAATTTAATTGAGTTCTGTTTGTTTCCTGACCTTGGAGAACTTCTCAAGGTCATTTAGAAAATCTCCCCTTTTTGGACCATCGAGAAACTACGTTACCAATTTTGGACTCCTTATTCCGAAAGGGCGAATTTCTAACAAAATAGTCGAATTTGTAACCAAATAGTTGAATTTTTGAACTAAGTTTTGCATTTTCAATTGAGAGTTAGAATTTTCAAAACAACAAAAAATTGCAATTCAACCAGAAACAAGCAAAGGACCTTTGCCCAAACAGTTGAATTATCAAGGAAAAAAGCCGTATTTTTTAGAAGATAGTGGAATTTTCAACCCAAATGTTTGAATTTTCAGCAAGAAAGTTTATGTATAACCAAAAAAAGATGACTTTTCTACGATACAATATGAATTTTCAATAAAAAAGGAGGTTAGCTTCACAGTCACCCCTCTCATACTTCCCCTTCCCTGCCCTCCTACATTTTCCTGCAACCACTACTTCCTACCCTTAGTTCACATTTCGCTACCCCTCCTTTCCTCAACTTCTTCCACCTCAACTTCTTCCTCCTCTACTTTCCCTCTTCTCACTCCCCTTGTTTATATTCCCCTTCCCCTACTTCTCTTATACAGGTATAACTTTCCATCCCCTACTCACCCTCACTACCCTACTAGCCATTTCCCTCCACTTCCCTCACTAGCCACCATCCCTTCTTGTCATTTCTCCTACATCCTCTCACTTCCGCTACTACAACTCGCTCATCCCATTACCTCTCTATTATTTTCCGTCACTCCTACTACTCGCCCTTTCCTTATTTCCCTTCAATTTCTCTACTCTTCCCTCCTTATATTTCACCTACTTGCCCTCCGTTCACTTTCCCTCACTTACCATCTCATTATTTTCCATAATTCTCCTCTCCTCACGTCACTCAGTTTCCTCTGAATTTCCATCACTTTCCCTACTTCTTCTCAACGAATTCCCCCTACTTCCTCTTCCCTCATTTCCTCACCTGAAAAAGAGTGTGAAGGTCAGATTAACACCCGACCGACACTATAAGGGTTTCTGCATAGTTCTACGGAACTCTGAAAAAGAATAAAAAGGGAAAGAAGGGAAGGGGAACGTACTCAAGAAAGGTGCATTTCAGTTATGATATACATACACTTTTCTCCGCGAGCGAGCTGTCAAACAAGAGTGCAAAAGGAGGAGTCCTGCAGACCGCGGCCGCACGGGCGTAGGTTTGTTTTAACAAGGCATTTAAAGCGTACTCGGTAAACATTCGAAGAGAAATATTGGTTGTTTACGGCATAGTGATTTATCTCCTCGCACGAATGGGACGAGAGGGAATAAGTTCAGGTGAGGTTCATTTATGTGGGGGAGTTAGTGTCTGCACTCTGGCTGGCCTCTGGCTATGTTGATCTATACGCTTTTGCCTGGCCTTGCATGGCATGACTTAGAAAGACGACTGACTGCTGCTTTCCTCTTTCCTCTCCAATCCTGATCTATGTAAATAAACCCTACCCTGCCAGCCCAATTAACCAACTGTAAAGTGATCCTCGTAAATTGTTTCTTATAGACGCGACTGATTTTTCATCTTCAACCCTCGCTCTCATAAACCACGCCTGGTCTACAACACTTCCTCTATTTCTTCTATTTTTACAGACTATGATTTCAGCATTAGGATAGCAATCAACAGATATGAGGCCGCAAAATCTAGATATTAAGTTTTATAATCCAGGACGAAGATTATTTCAAAATCACGCCAATTTCAACACATTTAATATTTTTCAAGAAACTTCAAGGGAGACACTAGCTATTAGCAGGCTCTGTTCAATTGTGGAAGAAGAGCTTTAAAAATAGCAACCATCTCCAAAAACGCCCTTGTCAACGAAACGCTTCGTCCTAAAGAACAGAAATATTGACACACAATGATGTGCACAACTTTTTCATTTGTTATCAAGAAAAACAAAACATTACTATGAAACTATTACTTAGCTTCATTAAATCCAGGAAGGAATAGACACAATTGTTTGTTGGTTGAATGAATTGCAATTGCAACTTCAGAAGAAAAATACTGAATATGGATTTTGAGCCACTTATGAATCGAACTGGACTATAGTTACATACAGGGACATCAGTTAGGTCAAAGCAATTATCTTACGGTACCTTTGGCCAATTCAATGCCTGGTAACTGGCCAACAGAAACAATTCTTCAAATATTTACCATATTGGTTTCTTAACGGATGGAAGGTATTATTCGGTCAACCTTGAATACAAGAGTCCCTCGTTTTCGCAAATGTGTAGATTTCCTGATTGGACTTTCTTTAGCCTGTGAACTCTTATGATTCAGGTAAAGGTTTAAATTGTGACCCATCCTTTCTTGAAGTGGTTCCCGTGGTCCGTAAAACAAAGGACTATTTCAATCTTACAATTTTAACGAGCGAAATTCCGGAAGCTATATTGAAATTTCTCAGAGTTGACTACTGTGCTAGCTGATGCAATCGTTTGGCTACCGTATAGCGGTTATTTATGCTGGCTAAGTTGAGAATAGATTCGCCGCAGATTCAGTGAAATTCTCCCTAGGAGGTCTTAGCTTTGACACTCTTGGTTAAACAATGGCCGGCCTAGAGCGCCAGGGAGTTTCGTAGGAATGCTCGGCATCGGCACTCGTTAGGAAGATGTTTTAGAAATGAGGCAAACTTTTTTATTCAACCATTCTTAATCTTCATTAGTTCGTTTAGGATTTGCATACCAGAGGCAACTCTCGTTTATCTGATCGTGCCGGGACAACCCATGAAAAAATACGCTTTGTTGTTACCTCTTTTCTTCGACTGCCTTGCCCAGATCAAACGATATGTTTATCTATTGAGCTTCCTATACTCAAAAATTGCCCTGCTGAAGAAAACAGAGACAGTTCCATCCCACAATGATTCGATTCAGTATTTCTTTTTCCTTTTCTTCGAATCTATTCCTCTTCTATCCTAGGTATAACATTTTGTATGATCACCATGTCAAGTATGTTGTATCTTATTTTGTTTCGCTATGGAATCAAATCAACCTTAAGGACTAGTAAATTATCTGAAACAAAAATTCACTCCTGGATTATCTGTGCCTTATTCTATCCAGCGATAAGGATAAAAAGTCTGTCCTTTTCCTAGGAGTTCAGTAGTGTAGATCTTATCCTATTCTTGTTCTCCTATGATGGTGATCTTATTATTCGGCAATGAAATTCTGAACGTGTATTATTTTTTTTCTAACTTATATTCGATAAGTTTTTGGTTAACCCTTTCATCCTTCTTATTCATTTTTGTTTTGATACATAGTCTGAATCTACCCATTGCTATTATTGTTTTAGTTTTTGTTTCTATCGCTAAGCGATTCTAATGCATACAATGCTTTGCAAACCGTAATTAGTTTTTATTTGTACTTGGTGCAAACTTTTTCTTACTTCTTTGCTCTCATCATCCAGCTTTGTTCAATTATCCAATTCTTCAAATTCGAAAAGGAAAAAGACAGGCTTTGGTTAATCTAAGATTTGAACACGAGGCTATGTTACAAATAATTCCGTGATTTAGTGTCTTCTTCAGAATGAGTCGAACAATAAGTATCGATCATAACTTTTAAAGTTTCTTTTTGAATTTTGTTTACAATCTGTGTTTTTGGTAATATCAGGTAAGCTTCTCACTAATTTTTTAATCTTTCAAGAACTATAATGTGTACATTCCATTTTTTCTGTTCAGTCGCGAAATGAATATTTTTCCAGACAAAGTAATTCGTCAAAGGAGTCCTAATATGACAATCACAAATTGATAACAGACTTGACGTTACTTTTTATTGCTCAATTCGTAGTCTTCTCATTCATGAAATTCGCAAAATTCAAAATATTTAATAATATTAGCACGCCCACAAAAATTTGACTTGGGGGCATGAACACTTCACGGTCATCGGTCCCAGAGAAGACCGAATTTCAGACGTTATAGGAAAAGGCGTGGTGGAGGCGTTCCCCATAGCTCATCATCAGATTGAGTTATTGAGGTCGTAACTAAAAAGAACACTAAAAGTATAAATAGGCCAAAAACCTTTAAACTTTAAACTCTCCTATAAACACCAATCCCAACCAAATTTAGCATACATTCAGTTTGTGAAAAAATTGATGGAACGGATGGACGCCTGTCATTAATAACCATTTCATTTTAAACGATTCGCTATCGGTTTCGTCTAATTTTATGCGATTTATAACTGAAATTAGGCATGTTTGTTCAATAATTCATGCTACTGTCGGACCAACAAGAGATCCACTAAAGATAGCAAATATGCCAGGAATATTTTACAAGGTTATTTTTTTTTCTCTTATTTAGAGTCTGCTTCAATAACCGTGACGAGCGGAACATTTTTGTCTTAAGAAGGCATTCTTATTTATATATAATTTGAAAAGTGCATCATTTTTCCGCATGAATAGAAAATTCTTTCAAAAATAACAATTTCAAAATAAATTACAACTGATCCACAAAATAAAAACAAAACTGATTCACAACATATCATCTATGCATCTGTGAAATGAAACACATCATTTCCATTGTAATTTCTGAGCTAAATTCGAATCTGGTCACGAATTCCTTTCACCAGCTCTTTTTTGAAATATATTGAAACATTACTTTTTCTACGAAATGTAATTAAGGCAAATAAATAAATATTTCCTTAGTCCTAACAGTTCTCGAGGTAATTATGAAAAATAAAGAAAAAATACAAAGAATAAGGTTTTCAGGAAACCATGATATGAGAAGAAAAATAAACTAAAAAAACAGTTCTTTATCTTCTTCGATTTCAAATTCTGAGAAAATAAACAAATATATTCTCTTTACCGTTGCTGAAACTTAAGAAACTAAGAACAGGGTAGAATGTAAAAAATCACATTTTTTGTCTCTTTTCTAAAAATCTGATATAAAAATTTTATTCTTTGATTCATTCGACTACCGCTTTACTCTTTCAAAATACAAGAGATGATTTTTTCAATTTTGAAAATAAACCAAATATAGGCGATTATTCTTAAAATGAAATTTCTCAATTTTGCAAAATTGTCAACAATTATTGTCTTTTTGAATAACAATTTGTTTTTGCGAAATATCGGAAAGTGGTAAAAATATTTTCATCCACATATTTAGAAAAAAAATTGGATGGATAAACTTTCTTGTTTTCTCGCCTTAAATATATCAATTGGTTGTGAAAATATGTAATTCGAAAAAAATCACCGAAATGTTTTTTCGAACAACAAACACATTTTTTCAATGTTTGGGACCTAGTTCAAAAAGTTTTTTAGTACCCGAACGACTTAAATTTTCTCGTAATTTTCTCGACCTCGACTCATCTGATTTGTTTTTTTCTGCCTTTCTTAAGTTTTTTTTCTTCAAATCACTTGAATTTCGAACTCAATTAAATGGATTAGAACATTTGTTTTTTAGTTTTTGTTTTAATTTGCCTCAAAGTCTTTTGATCACATCGTTTGAAATTCTTTTAAGCTTCCTTTAATTCTTCTAAATTCACCCAAATTTTACTTGAATCAGTGAAATATTGTGAATTTTCAAAATTAATTTGAATCTATTTGGAATTCACTATGAATTTCCATTGCCTTACACGGTGTTCTGTACACAATTTAAATAAATCGGTCTTCCACCCCGCGGATTATTGTGCCATTACGTTTCTAATAACGTATACAATGAAAATAAAGTGGATTTAAAATCGCGAATGATACACTTTTTTAGAAAAATGAAAAAAACCGTTTTATATTGAAAAAACGTAAAGTGTCATTTTATGAATGCAAAAAAATAAGGAAATACATGCATATCAATGACATACGTAGTACATATGCATATAGGTATGTGTGTATATACATATTTATATGCGACGATATAAATAGAAATATAAGTAATAATCATTCTAACAATTTATACATTTATTAACTTTTATCATATTCATGATCCATTTATATGCATAGTTCATATATATAACAACTATATAACATTTATATAAAACTTTTACAAATGACGAGCATTGAATTGCTGAATTGCTTTTAGTAACGAATCGTCATATTTGGGATTGTCTCTTTTTCTCACTAAATAATTTGACCATATTTTATTGAAATCATGGTGAACGCTTTCGACAGCCTGTTCACTGTAAAATGCAAGGCCACGATTACTGTCTTTACAAAAGTCCTGTACGTGAAAAAATATCGCATGAATTTTGGGTGTTACAGATATGCCTGTAGATAAGTAACTTTCCTTAAATTTGTCAATGCTTTCTCCGAACGTAGGTTTCAAATCATTTCCGAAGCACTCATGTACTGCGTCTTTTAAATCTTGCAATAACTGTACATACTTGATAAGAAAAATATTTTTTTTAGACTGTAAAGAGTCAAGTGAATTAAGTAATTTTTTACATGAATTTCCTTCTAAAGAACAACCATGATAAGTTACTTTTCTCTCTACAAAACATTCTTTCAATCATTCATCTACATCACTTTTGCATTTCTCAACATTACAAATATGATTAATGATACTATTGACCCCTCCTAACATGAGATGTAATTCGGGAGGAGGTAATAAGCCCAAGATTTTTTTATCAGAAATATCATGGAAAACAGGCATGTTAATGCAACTTTCGAAATCTTTAGCCTTTTTTGGATTTGAACCGGCAGCAGAGTAATTTTCATAATTATTCATTATGTTGCTAATATTTCTTATTGAACCTTTCAAATATAATTCATTTTTTTCAGCTGTACACCATGTACTAGGAAATTTACTTGCATGCGTTCCAATGCCAATCCAATGTGCCCATCTTGAGGTGTACTTTTTCATCGGTAATTTGTCGGAAAAAAAAGCTTCCTGCCCCTGACAATTCTTCGTCAATACTGAAAGCTGCGAAAAGTCTCTATCATGTGTTATGATATTTGACAAAATATTACACTGACTGTTCACCTCATTTATACATACATCTCCATGTAAACAAGAGAATCAAAACAAATTTGTTCAATTGCTACAACGTATATCGTCAAGTGTAAAAATATATATAACATCATGATTATTATACAAGTATAATGCGATTATTATTTTATCTATAAATAATATATATATGTATATCAGCAATTCAATGCTCGTCATTTGTAAAAGTTTTATATAAATGTTATATACCCCGAAAGGGAAATGGCTTAATGGTATAATAATAATAATAATAATATAGTTGTTATATATATGAACTATGTATATAAATGGATCATGAATATGATAAAAGGTAATAAATGTATAAATTGTTAGAATGATTATTACTTATATTTCTATTTATATCGTCGCATATAAATATGTATATACACACATACCTATATGTATATGTACTATGTATGTCATTAATATGCATGTTTTTCCTTTTTTTTTGTATTCGTAAAATGACACTTTACGTTTTTTCGATATAAAACGGTTTTTTTCATTTTTGTAAAAAATTGTATCATTCGCGATTTTGAATCAACTTGATTTTCATTGTATACGTTCTTAGAAATGTAATGGCACAAGAATCCGCGGAGTGGAAAACCGATTTATTTAAATTGTTTACAGAACACCGTGCTTACCCTAAATTTCGTTGAAATACCTTAAATTTGTTTAGTTCATTCAAATATAATAATTTGATATTATTTTTTTCATATTTTTTGATTATTTCCAATTCACTTAGACCTTTAAAGTTACCTTAAATTTTTAAGAATTTCATCCAATTCTTCTCATTTTACTTAAATTTGCCTAATGTCGCTTGATTTTCATATATTTCTTTGCTTTCTATTTTTTTCAATTTTTCCAAATTGCTGATCAGTCATTAGATTCTTTTTTAATTCTCATGAATTTCCTCAAAGTCTTTTGAATTCCCTTAAATACTTCTGAATTCTCTCCAATTTTACAGAAGTCAGTGTAATATTTTGATTTTTTTCGAATTCACTCTGAATTCTTTTGAAGTTATCCTGTATTCTTTATGATAAAATTAATTCTTCGAAATTCTTCTAATTTTTTAACTCTCCTTCAATCCTAAATCCTTTGAATTTTGTTAAATTTTTTAGATTTCTTTCAAATTTAGAAGAATATTAGTCACATTATTGTTTCACATTGGTCCCCTGTTTGGTGAGTTTTTGAGTTTAAAGCGATCACGTTTACAATTTTTTTCATTTAATTAGGTTGTGGTAGTCCTGTTTTCTTCTTTCATGTTTGAAAAAATTGTTGCAAATTCAATCAAATTTATTTATGGTCATCAGAAGAACTTATGAAAATATATTCAAAAATTCACTCAAAAAGTAACGATTTTTGTAGTAACCATTGCTGAAAAAATATAACTTGTTACCAATTTCTTCTTTATCTATAAAATTGAATTCTATACAACTATCGTTAGCAGAAAATATAGTTAAAAGAAAGTAGGTACCCTCATCACTGTTCATTAGATTCACTTTAAAAAAACGAATCGGAATAATTTCTAAAATCATTGAAAAATAATAATTTATAGTGGTCCTATGTCGGCACAGTAAGAGTTTTTTTTTGAAACAGGGTAATATGTAATTTTATGTCGTTCGGAGTAGTGCGAAGTGATTTTTGCGATCGCAAGCAGCGAAAAGCGAAGAAGTCGATTTTTACTATTTCTCAAAATAATGGTCCTGAGCCGGCACTTCCTTATCATGAGTTAGCACCTAATTTTTTTTCGCTCGGTTGCAAACGGAAGGGCAGTTTATATAAGTTTCAGGAGTAAATGGACAAATTCAAACCATCTCTGGAAAAAAACATGTATAATATTGTCCTACTTTATTCATAGGATGGACACCTACCGGAGACAAGCAAAGCGCAGTCAAAACACAACCAAACTAAAAAAACAACAAGAGACGATTGACATGGAATTGAAACACAACAAAATACGATACAAACAAATAACAACAAAATAAACAAAAAAGTGCCGACACAGGATCATTATGAACGACCACACAGAGCACAGAAATCAACGCACTCAGTCAATTGAACTTTCCGAAATATCAACACACCTGTAGCTGTTTCAGAAGAATGGAAGAAAATGGAATTCCGCTACCTTAATACCGGCTTAACCCACAGTGCCGACTTAGGACCACTCTCCCCTATCATTGTGCACAAAGATTAAAAAATTGCAATAAAAAAATTAATTTGGAAATATCTTCTAAAGAAAAGCTTAAGGAAACCTATAAAGGCCAGATTCGTATTCAGCGCAAAAAAGTACTTTCGAAATAATTCACTTTATTCCACAGATATATAGATGAAATTTCGTTGATCAGCCTAACATGAAGGTCTCAGCCCTTCTAAACACCTTTCCAGAAGACCATACCAAAAATTTGATTAGCATTAGAGAAAAGTTTGTTTTTTTTTATTTGGTGGTGAATTTATTCTTGGCGACTGGGAATTCTTGGTGCAATGTTAACAGACTTTTTCTTTGAATAAAAGTGTGTTTGTTGGAAGCAGTCTTTTCGTGCAATCCTCACACACACGCATTTCCGAGTATGGTTAGATACTGATAACATGGCCACCGTTCATTTATCGGCTGATCGGAAGGTAAGGCCCGAAACCTTTGGTAAAAAAAAGTGATTTCAAATTAACTTGGAAATAACTCTGGTCCCCTAGGAGCTAATAAATTCACAGCTTTCCTGTTTACAAAGTGAAATCTCGAATACCTTAGGATGCCTTCTAGGGGCGAAGATACATGTTTTATCGTTAAAGAATCTTGCATACAGTATATTTTAAATAAAATTTCGATTTCAAGGGTAAATTAACACATTTTTGAAGTATTCAACTGAATTATTAATTGATTTATATAGGACCAATTTCATATGGAATCACGCCATAAAATAAAATTTAAAAAACATGAAATGAAATGAAATAAAAATGAAATTGACCCTGTTGATGTCACGGAATTGGTTGGAGCTCAAATATGTTGTTTTCCTATGTAAAATATAAGACAAATATTTTTTGCATTTTACAAAACGGTTTTGGCCATTATTAACAAATTAACGAAAATTTTCTATTCAGGTTAATGGCAAGTTTGCTTGAGCAGTTCTCTTTCAGATAAAGTATATTCCTCAAAAAAAAAAAAAACAGAAAAAAACTTGAAAGTTCTTGAAAGTAACTAAAAAAGCATGCATTTTTCAAAAAAAATTAAGTGCATTTTCTCAAAAAGGCCACCTTTGATTTTTTTGTTGGATTCATAATAAAATCAGGGTGATATGTTGTAAGTTTCATTCTCTCTAAACTATTCCATTGTATAGAAAAAATAAAATTTGAATTCAAATGAAATAAAATTTTCAAAATATCAATTCTTTTTTCAAACATTTTTATAGAAGCTTCCTTTAGAATCTGAAATCATGTATATTTGCAAAATGTACAGTTGAAAAATTTAGAAAATTGTCAGAACTTTTAAATTTTCAATAAAAAAAAAATTGCTGAAATTATGAATGTTGCTGTTCTATTTTGATTAATTTTACTTCTTTACTCAATTTTCCGAAAGTTTTTATTGGGGATAAAATAATTTTGCCGAAAAAGAAAAATCCCAAATGTTGAAAAATACTGAAAATAAAATTACCGCGAAACAAAACATTTATGAAAAATGAAAATTCACGAAATTTCAAATTAACAACAAAATACAAGCGAAAATGTTTATCAATTAAATCAGAATATTCCACTAGTCGAAATTGATGAATTCCCAGAATTTTATAATTACCAAAATTTTATAGCCCGCATTTTCAAAGTTCCAAAAAGTCAAAATTAGGAAAATCCAGAAGTTTTGTAATTATTATATTGCCAACGGGTAGAAATGATTAAATTTATGTATTTTTGTGGGAACTTGAAATTTTCGGCAATCATCAATTTCAGGAATTTACTAATTCTTTAAAGTTGAAATTTATGAAGTAACGTTGCAAAAGTAATAGAATATTTTTGAAAATTTCCTACACTCTTAGGTAAGCGCATCTAAAATTTAGGAAATTTTTGATTAAGTTTTAGAAATTGTTCCATAAACTTAGGTAATGAAATTTCCGCAAGTTCACCTCAAATTACAAAAAAAAAATAAAAAATTAGCAATTGTATGTTACGTGTTACGGCATAAAACTGCCATCAGTTACAGAAAATAATAAATTGTGTTACTGAATTTTCCTAAAATTATCGTAAATTTACGAAACTACCGAAGTTCTAAAACTTGAATTCTTGTTAAAATCCTGAAATAAGCCGAAATTATTAAATTCCAAATTTCTAAAATTCGAAATCCCCCCCTTACTGAAAAAATAATATTTAATATTTGTATCTGTTGAAATAATGTTTCATTTCATAGCTTTTTTCATTTCAATTTATTTAGTATACATCATACAAAATAAAATAATATTGTAACAGAAAAAATTTTTCAGCTTATTTTTTTTCCTCGAAATTTGAAATTTTAGTAATTAGAATTTTCAGGAATTCATTAATTTGGTATAGTTCAAATTTCTGAATTTTGAAAATTCTCACACTAAGATTTTTTAATTTTTCTAGTTTCATTAACTTCTACTTGCAGAATATTTCAGTTTTGTTCCCAAATATTTTTGGCAGTTTTATTTCATTGGATAGTATAAAATTGTGGAAATTCTCTACTCTAGTATGATAATTATATTTTCGGTATTTTTCAACCTTCAGAAATTTCGAAAAAATTATGTCATCTTATATATATTTTATATGTATTATTTTATATATATTTTTATATATATTATATTTTTCATGATATGAAACAAAGATTTTTTCAAATTGATATTTTGAAAAATGTATCTTATATATCTAAAACTCAGTTTTCTTATATAAAGGAATATTTTGGCGATGAGATGTTCAAAGTATGTTAAATTGTTTCATTTTTAAATATTCATCTGAAAATTGTTATAGAGGAGTTTTTGTCGTCATTGATTTCGAATTTGTCGTTGAAAGTTCAAAATTCAAAATGGCGGATACAATATGCCGACAAAAATTTCTCAATTTTTACATACTCGTCTAAAACTTGGCTCAAGGAGGTTCTTTGGGACACTGATTTCAAATTTTGCGTCTAAAATAGCGAATTCAAAATGACAGAACCAATATGGCGACCAAAATTGTACAATTTTTTAATATTTGTCTAAAACTTAGTATAAGCCTTTTTGGGGGGTCGCTGATGTCGAATTTGACGTCAAAAATTACAAACTTAAAATAGCGAATCCAATGTGGCGACCATAATTAAGACATTTTTACATCATTGTATGGAACTGGTCAAAGAGGGTGTTTGGGCATGATGATCTCAAATTTGACTTTAAATTTTACAAATTTAAAATAGTGAATCCAATATGGCGACCAAAACTGTTTACATATTTGTCTGTGAAATTTTTACATAATTTTATGGCACTTGTCAAAGGGGTTTTTTTTTAGTACGCTAATATCGAATTTGACGTCAAAATGCACAAATTGAAAATAGCGAATCCAATATGGCGACCAAAATGAAGAAATTCTCATATATTTGTAAAAGTCGATATAAGGGAGTTCTGAAGTCCCTGATTTCGGATATTACGTCGAAATTTAAAACTTTTGAACAGCAAATCCAATATGGTGACCAAAATTGACAAACTTCTACATGTTTGTCTAAAACTTGGTATAACAACGTTTTCGGGGTCGCTGCTTTTGTATTTGACGTCAAAAATCACGATTTCAAAATAGCGAATCCAATATGGCGACCAACATTGAAAAATGTTTACCTTAGTCTCTGGAACTTATTAAAGCGGATTTTTTAATTTGGCATCAAAATCTAAAGGTTCTTGAGTTATGTCATATAGTGCTCATTTTCTAATATTTGTGAAATTGTCATTACTTGTTTGTATAAATCCTCAATTATTCGTTATCAGTTTCCGGATTCGTTACCCCTGAATATATAAGCAGGCGCATTGTTTCTCTTTGAAGAAGAAAAGATTTTCGATTTAAATAAGTCGCCATTTTCAATTCGCCTCGAATTCCGTCGCTATGGCGACCTTTGTCCAGATCGTGCCACAATGGCTACTATCTTTCCCAGGACCGTACAAAAAACGCAGGACAAGAATGGAAATCGTTCGGCGGAGGCCTCGGGGACATAAAAATCGCCTGCAGAAGGGAGCAGGATTTTTATGACAAAAATCCTAAGGATTATTCTTGCCCCCTATTGTTCTCGTATTCTGTGTTTTATATTAATTAATCAGAGTTCAGATACTGATTATATGCATTAGATTATATCGCACATCATGCACATCAGCGGTGTGTTGAAAAAACAAAATTCCGAATGTCAACGTGTATTTTCGATTTTTTTTTTTTTTTAGAAAATAAATAACGGGATAGGAGAAATGAATGAAATCATATTTAGAGGACACTTGTTGCAAGTTTCTTGAAAAATAATTCATATCAATATGTAAAATTACCTTTTTTCAAAAACTGGTTTATATGAACTGCTTTTTTAAGAACATAAAAATAATCATTATTATCATTATTTATGATTTATTTTGAAATGAGATTTCCTTTATTGTGATATTCTTTATGAACGGTATCACAAATCCTACCTAGAAAAATAATGCAATGATTTTATCGAAAATCTCGCAATCGTTGTTGTAAAAAACCTGATTGGCTTTTCATTACTTGTAGTTGCTTCATATCTTGCATTTGAAATTAGGAAAATGAAATCTACAGATAATTTCTTTTCATGAGAAAAATCATGGAAAATATTATACAAATTGGGCAACATATTTTATTTATATATATTTATACATATATATATTATTATATTATTATATATACATACATATTTTATTTCAGTTCTTCGCGCTAAAAATTAGTATTTAAATAAAATTTCAAAATGAAATGATGAAGTTTCTAAAAACACTAAAAATTTCTAAACTTTTCAGGTTGTGTTAGCGTTTCTACAGGAAACTATCAGTTTTGAGGAAATATCATCAAGGTTCCCAAATTGAGACAATTTTGAGTTATATTAGCGTTTTACATAGCAAATCTGATAATTTTTGATGAAATATTTTTTTCAATAATTTATGTTTTATGCGTTTTTATGAAATAGACATTTTTTAACATTTAACAAAATTAATTACTTATTGCATAAGATTTTGAATTCTTGAACAGTTGCAGGTCATATTTACATTTTTCACATTAAGTCGGTCATTAAGAAAAAAATATATATATATATAAAATATTGACATATTTTGAACAATTCAAATCTATGTTAAGATTTGTAACATGCAATCAGTGCTTTTGAACAGAAAAAATTAAATTTCAAAGAATATTTATAATTTCAATAAATTTTTTTGTTTGTTAAATTATCTTACTATTTTTCATAAAAAATTTGCTTTCCTAATGATTAAAAATCATCATATAATCACTATTCTTCAAATATGTTCTATAATTCAGAATCATTAAATTCACCATTCTTCTCACAATTTATATCACGTTGGTGCCCTGTATCAAACATTTTTAATACAAAAAAATATATATATATATATATATACCCAGGC
Source organism: Andricus quercusramuli (assembly GCA_932178445.1). NCBI lineage: Eukaryota > Metazoa > Arthropoda > Insecta > Hymenoptera > Cynipidae > Andricus > Andricus quercusramuli. Next base: position 362,126 of record CAKNXH010000150.1, on the reverse strand, counting down.
GGAAATATTACATATAGTCTATATATAGTGTGAAGTATTATATATAATATTTTTTTGATTTATACATTTTTTATATGAAACAAATGAATATTATATATAATACTTCACACTATATATAAACTATATATATATATAACTGAAAAAAGATACAAAATCTTTTAGATTACTGCTTTTCGTGAGAAATTATTGTTATTTTTAACAAAAAAGATTATTTTTGTTTGAAATAATAAAATTTACAAGCTTTGAAAAAATTTGCATTCAGTTCGTGCCTTTTATCCGAAATTGAAAAAAATCATTAGATTTTAAAGAAGATTTATATAATTTCCAAACGATTTTAGGTTACGTTGGTGTTTAACATAGAAATATTGTATTTTCAAACAAAAATAACTATCACTTGCACAAAATTGAAAATCCGTGAAGAATTTTAGATCACATTATTGCTTTTTGTCGGAAATTGATACTTTGAACATAAAAAAAAAAAATTAGATTTCAGAAAAAAAATCACAACTCTTCAAACAATTTTACGTTATGATTGGGTTTCATGACAAAGATTTTTCATTAAAACTTGGTATTTTTTAACATAAATACAACGGTTTGATTGTCTATATATTTTGTACGCGAACATATAATAATTATGAAGTCAAGATATCAGGCTGTGCAACACAGGGTTAAACGAGACATGTGGGGTAAAGCGGGACACCCGCTTTTTACTCAAAGAAAGCAATAGAAAGTAATGAAAGACAGAGATTTTCGAAAATTTCATATATTTCGCGAAATTCAAGATTTAGTGTGTACCGCTTTGCCCGTTTTTCGTCCCAATTTGCCCCGTTCTACAGTATCAAAAATATTGTGCACGCTTTTTCTGTATTATTTTATATAATAGATGCTATAATTTATTTAACGTGATCATTTTATTGCAGATTATGTATCAAGCTTATATTTTACGAAAAATGTTCATCAATCGACTGATAATGAAATAAAAATAATCAATCATTTTCTGGAAGGGGCACCTTGTCGCCTCGCCACGTTCGTGAAACTCCACAACGACTCTCCCATTCTTCCTGGAGAAACCATCGCAAACAAAGAATCTTCCTTGCGTCCGGCGAAAAAGGTAAAAAAGGTAAAAGTTGATACACGAATAAGCGATGCGCCGGTTGGATAATCCGAGAAAAAAGAGCGCGAAACGTGAACTCACACTGCGGCTGGCTCACCATCGCCCTGTGGCCCTGTCGATGCCGATAGCGTCCCATACGTTCTTATAGGGTGGATCGATTAAAAACCTATAGCCCAAAGTCTTATTTTTTTTTATTCCGGAGAGATTGAATCGTAATTTTACGATTTGACTCACGACCTACCTGTTTTACAATTGCTCATTTTATGCTATATAACCCATCTTGTTAAAAAGGAACCCAAAACGAATTGTTCCAAAGGAGACTCCAGATGGATCTCCAAAGGAAGCCACTCTTAATACAGACTTTGTTTAGAGGAAATATTTCTAGTTTTGTCCAGTTTTACATTTGATCTAGTTCATTGTCGCAATTAGGATATATATATAATTGATATATAATTTGTAGGTTATGTAGCAAAATTGTGAAATTGAAAACTTATTCATATGCAAGAAACTTTTCGTCCTAAGTCATCGATCAATAAATGCAAATTGATGATTTTATATCCCTGACTTACTAACCCAACTTTGCAGCAGTTGGTTAGGGTAAGTTCTTATAGGTTGGATCGAATAAAAACCTGTAGCCCAAAAATTGATTTTTTTATTCTGGTTAGATTGAATCATAATTTTCCGATTTGATTTACGACCTACCTGTTTTATAATTGCTCATTTTATACTGTATAACCCGTCTTGCTAAAAAGGGACCCAAAATGAATTGTTCCAAAGGAGACCACAGTTGGATCTCCAAAGGAAGCCACTCTTAATACAGACTTTTTCTGAAGAAAATATTTTTGGTTTTGTCCACTTCGACATTTTGATCAAGTTAATTATCGCAATTAGGATAGATATATGATTGATAACCCCACTTTGCAGCAGTTGTTTAGTGAATGCGTCTTCATGTTGTTCTATTTCAGTCTTTTCCAAAGGAACCCTTTTGGATCTCCAAAGGTTTCTATCAGGTTGAATTAGGTTGAAAATCCCATTAAACATTGAATTTTCTATTGAAAATTCATATATTGTGCTAAAATAAACCTTTTTCGCTGAAAATCAATCTTTTCGGTTGCAAATTCATTTCTTTGATTGAGAATAAGTTCTTTTATTGATAATTTATTTTTTTAACTGAAAATTTAAATTTTCTACTTTAGGTCAACATTTTTTTTATGACAATTTAGTTTTTTAGTTGAGAACTCACTTGTTTTCTTGAAAATTCAACTGTTTTACTGAACATTCATCTATTTTGGTATTTTCTTTGGTAAAAGATTCAACTATTGAGTTGAAAATTCATTTTTCTCAATATTCATTTCTTTCGTTAAAAATTCATTTCTTTGCTTGAAAATGTGACTATTTTTTTCAATCCGTTGTTTTTCGTGTTGAGAATGAATTTTTTCAACCGAAAATTCAACTTTTTTATGTTTGGTTCAAGTTTTATGTTCTTACCTCGAAAAATCAGCTAATTGGTTGAAAATGTAAATATTTTGTTACAAATTTATTTATTTTGCTGAAAATTTTTTTTTTTTTTTTTGTAGAAAATTCAAATTCGTTAGAAGATGGGCTAAACATACAACTATCAGGTTAAAAATTCGTTATGTTTCTTTTGAAAATCATTTTTTTTCCTGAAAATATAACTATTCAGTGTTTGTTAGAAAATTGATCACTTTCTGTGGAAAGATCACTTCGTCTGTTTTCTTCAAGGATTCAAACAATTTGTTGAAAGTTTATATATTTTTTTTTCAAATTTAACTGTGTTTTATTGAAAATTATAATACTCTTTGGTAGAAATATCAACTATCACATTTTTTGTTGCAAATTAATTTTTTCATCGCTAATTCATCATTTTGAATATTTTGTTGAAAATTCCCTTTTTCTGAGTTGAAAATTAATTGTTTTTACTGAAAAATACAGTTCTTTTCTCTTTTGTTCAAAATTGATCATTTTTAGTAAATTTTGGCTTTCGAAAATAATGATTTCATTTTGGATAATACAATAAAAATATTGAAAATAATTAATTTTTCCCCTGTTGCAAAAATACAACTTTAAATTTTATACAAATTCCTTGGAATCTTTTGAAATCTCCTCGAATCTAATAGTCCTGTAAAATCCTTCAAAAATCCTTCATAGTTTTGAAATTCTAAAATATATATATCTCTTTATATATAAGTATAAAATTATATAAAAATGTATTGAAAAAATATACATTTCCAAGTTTTTTAAAGACTTTCAAACAATTTTAGTTTACGTTCGCGTTTCATACAAAAAGTTGACATTTGAAAAAAAAATCACTATATTTCGAAGAAGATTGATATTTTTTGAAGAGCTTCAGGTTTATGCCAATGAAATAATTGTTTCACGAAGTCAATTTGAAAAATCGTATTAATATTGGATATTATTTATGCTACGATTTGTTTGCATTTTCAAAAAGTGCGCCATGCGACATAAGCGCCATTATGACGTGAAAAAATTGCATTCCAACGCATTTTTTCAAGGAGATATGTCATTGTTTGCAGTAAAAAGTGAATAAGTTACATTGATTTGATTCCTTGGCGATGAAATAACTGCCATGACTGCATCTTCATTCAAATGTGTATGACAAATACCATTGTTTAGATTTATATTTGTTGTTAATAATTATTCATAAATAATTTTTCAGAACAAACTTCAATCTACAAAACCACTTCAATTAGAGAAATGAAAACGAATCATCTTCAAAATGGCTGCCAACAAGGATATTTCAACTGCACTCCCAAACACAAAACACTAGGGGGATCATCAAAAATAATGTATCACTTGAAGACTCCAATAAAAAATGTATATTCGGTCACAATTATAAAAGTACTCTTGCATTATAAAATAATTTCTATTGAGTACAATTATTATAATTTTAGAAAATACGGCATTCTTTGACAGACCCGAGAGGTCGCTTTCTAGTTTTCCCAAAGTAGCCCAATCATCTGCGAAAGCATGACAAGTCATGTGTGCCCCATAAAATGGTCAACGCCTTACCAGGTCCACATTAAGATTTCTAAACGCTAGTGTCACAAGATATCCACCATATATGAGTTTTGCGGTTATTAGGAAGAAGCAAGGGTGCTCACAATGTATCAGGAGTGGATTCGGCGATGGCCAATGGGATGGGAGAACATGGGGACATCGGGACGGAAAGAGTTTATGCGCGACAGGTTCGCGGACAACGGGGGCCAACCGGGCTTTAAGGTTGGCCAACTCCAACCTCTGTTTGCCACATGGAAGAGACATTATTTACAACGGAGTCTTCGGTAGACAATGCCGGGGCGGCCATCTTTCGTTCCTTTTCTGTACTCCATATGCAACAGCATCTGCTCTCGACCATCCGATCGTCCTTCCGCTTGGCTATCTACCTCACAATTTCAAAGTATGCACTTGGTCTTCTATACCATTATCATAAAACTCCTAGAGAACACGATCGACCATTTTTCTTCATTTCCATTGCTCCATATACATGAAATAGCACAGAAAAAACTAAGGGTAATATTTACCCTGATTCTTGGGTAAAGATTACCTGCAACAAAAACTACCTCATGTGGGTAAACTTTACCTGACGTCTCGGTAATTTTCTGATTTTACCTACGCTTGTAAGGAACTTTTGATAGCTATCTTCATATCCATCAGCTAACTTCACTTCAGCGATCAAAGCTAGGGGCTTCCAATTGTCAAGACGGTGGTGACAACTTTTATGAGAACAAAAGACAGTTTCTGCCCATCGAGGGTAATATTTGTGTTTCACCAATACGAACAGGTTGAAATAAGAAGTTACCTGCAACACCATTTACCCTACGTTTTTTCTGTGAGGATTGTGACGTTTTCTAGAGAAGCCAACGTTCCAGATTCTGGAACTACACTCCATCAGGGGCCTACCATAAACCACGTGGTTTTTTCAGGGATGCGGGCCGGAGTCAAAATTTAGACCCTACTTTGAATCTGCAGCTCCTCATTAGAACCTGCTTTGACGCTATTTAAACCTATAGCCCCTACTTTGAGAATTTTCAAGGAAAAACCTTATTTAATCAACTTCTTCCAGACCATTTATTAGAATTATTGTATACAAAAATGACGTTTTGGAATCAGACCGATTCCCTTATCAGATTATCTGTTATAAAAATTGAATAATCAGATACATGTTCATATTATTTGAAAAAAATATATAAACCATAAATAACAGAATAGTACATTATAATACCTTTAATATTTCGCAGATAGTCGGTTAATATTTCAAAATATAAACAGTTAGGTGAAATCGAAGAAATTTTTTTCTCTCAAAAAAAGTGTATTAAAATAGTAATTCTCGATACAACTATAGTGCTCATTTCAAAATAATTAGGATCTGTAATATAAATGATATGATGATGAAATTAAATACGTATTTGTGAGAAAAGATGCTAAATTAGCAAGTCTATAAATAAGATACTGATCAATTGTAAATCTACCTTAGTGATGACAAAGTATGTAGAATTTAATTAATATGTTGATTATTCGAAGTTGAAAAATGTATATGGGTAATTGTCAAATTGAAGGCAAACTTGAAGTCCCAGTAACATAACATTAACTTAGAAACTCGTGCTAATTTTTTTTTTTTTAATTTAATAAATACTTATTGTCATCCTCTATGAAATGGTCAGTTCTTTTTTTTTATTTCTGTTCCTATTTACTTTAATTTAATATAAGAACACCCGAAACGTCATTACCGTACGGCGGCCCAACCTGACTTTGCACAAGGATAAACTGATTTTCTCCTTTTCTTTTAGACAGTAACCTGAAAAACGCGCAGCGTATCAAGTTTGCAAACTTCACATGAACATAAATTTAATGTATGCACATTTTTTAGGTCAAATAAATAATACTGCAAAAGCCTTGAAGTCTGTCCCTCAATTTTTGCCATTTTAGATGTCACTACCGTACGTCTTCTTTTCTAGTAAAATATTGTAGGTACAGTTGAGTAATAAATACAGAAATATTAGGCGTATCGTTTAATACAAGATTTTATAAAATTGAGCTTAAAATATCAACTCTCTTTTTTTGTGAATCCGATATTAAAACTGAAAAGTGCATTTTGACAACAAAAACGTCATTCCCGAACGTGCGTTAAAAAACAATTTCGGGGTGAAAAAAAATTATAAAAACCATTCCGTTACTTGACTGGCGGTGTTTTCTTCCATAAGTAGGTGACTTTTTATAATTAAAATCTGTTATTTGTTTTAAAAACATTAAAAAAGGTTAAACTTTAACATTTTTCTCGCATCATTACCGTACGGTAATATAGGACAGAATGCGACTGATTATATGCTTGTGCGCATGGATTCATTATTATTTCTTATTTTTATAACTGCCCCTTTTGGATTTAAAATTCTTACATGTGATAAGATCAATTTCCGTTATGAAATATTCAATTCCTAATAACAATATGGTTGCCACTGTTGGTGCTAAAATTTGCCTACAATTTGACAATTACCCATATAATAGTTATGTTAAAAATTAAAGAATCAAAAATTGAATTTATAGGGGTGACGGAGTGTGCACCCTCCGTCTCCATCTTGAGGCATGAGCATTCGTTATATTGAGAAAATTATCTGGATAATGATGTCTTGGAGCATGCGCAGTAAACTTCCTAAAGGACATAGGCGTAAGACTATCAAAACTATATAATAAAATGAGTGATTGATTAATAATAATTGAAAAATCGAAGTATGAAATTCGAAGTTGTATATAAATTGACAGATGAAGTTAGATAAAAAATAGTCAGACTCGTAGATAGAAGTGGACTTAACATAGTGAATCTAAGATCATGTTGTATGATTCGTTGAAGAAGTCTAAATCAGTTATTTTGTTGAGACAGTTTTCGCTTTCTTTTTTATTGAAAACCATTTCAGCAAAGGCACGTTTGTACTCATTAATTTCAATATGTAGGATTCCAACCTAATTCTAATGTATAAGGGACGCTTTGTTTGTCCTACATAAGTCCTGCCGCAGCTACATGTAATTTTATAAACTACGTTACATTGGTCTAAAGTATCTAATTTGTCTTCACCTAATTTTATGAATTTATTTAGCTTGGACTCAACTCTGAAAACAGTTTTTATTTTAAATTTATTTAGTAGCCTTTTGAAATTTTGTGGAATTGTCCCTAAGAAAGGAATGGTGATGATTTCCTGTTTAACATCAATAATACCATCAACATTTGGGTTGTTATTCGAAAGTTGGGTTTTTCTTTGAATCTAACTCAGTAAGTCTTTTATTTATATGTTTCTGTACGATCTAATTGGGATAGTTGTTATACCATAAGTATTTCTTAACAATTTGCAGATTATCTGAGTGGAAAGTGTTATCAGACAGTAGAATAGCGGCATCAACGTTCCTTTAGATCTGGTTATCAAAGGCATAGAGAATAGGTGGCATCATATTAGTAAAAACACATAAATTCCATTAGAAAATTTTTAGACGGGTATCATCTTCCTAATGGATTCTACTTACATTAAATTTAATAACCAATTTTATAGGCAGACGTTTGGCACCCCCATGGGGTCACCTATCTCCGCAATTCTTGCCGAGATTGTTATGCAAGATCTTGAAACGAATATCGTGAAAAAATTGGGTTTTCAAATTCCAGTATATTCTCGTTATGTGGATGATACCTTTCTTATCCTTCCTGAAGGTAAAATTAATTTTATAGTAGCACAGTTTGATTCTTATCACAAGAGATTACAATTTAACTTTGATATTGAAAATAGAAAATCCATTAACTTTTTAAATTTCCAACTTTGCCGAGACGATAATAAATTTATTATTACGAATTGGTTTAGAAAACCAACTTATTTCGGAAGACTCCTGAATTTTTTATCCAACCATCCTATTCAACACAAAATAGGGATAGTCAAAAACCTTGTTGATGCCGCTATTCTACTGTCTGATTACACTTTCCACTCAGATAATCCACAAATTGTTAAGAAATACTTATGGTATAAGAACTATCCCAATGAGTTCGTACAGAAACATATAAATAAAATTTGATTTTAATTGATGATTGAAAAATTGATTTGAAGAAAAACCAACTTTCTAATAACAACCCAAATGTTGATGGTATTATCGATGTTAAACAGGAAATCATCTCCATTCCTTTCTTAGGGACAATTTCACAAAATTTCAAAAGGCTACTAAATAAATTTAAAATAAAAACTGTTTTCAGAGTTGAATCCAAGCTAAATAAATTTATAAAATTAGGTAAGGACAAATTGGATACTTTAGACCAATGTAACGTAGTTTATAAAATTACATGTAGCTGCGGCAGGACTCATGTAGGACAAACGAAGCATCCCTTAAACATTTGAATAAAAGAACATAAAAAAAATATCAATCATGTGGAAAAAAATCATAAAGTTATAGCGGAATATTTGGTTCAATGTCATAATAGAGATTCAAGTGCCATTAATTATTACGATTGAAACTTCAAAACCTTTTTTGAATGGTCAAAAACATTTTGATTGATATGTTCATAATTAAATGCTTTTATTCAATTTCAAATCCTATTCAAATATTATTGCATTTTAAAATACTCCATTTTTCAAGCATTCAGTTTGAAAATTTCTAATTAAAAAATTTTTGTTCTAATATTTAATAATATTTGACTGCATATTCAAAATGAAAAATTATAAATCAAACATTGAAAAATAAACTAAATAAAATTGAATTATTTAAGATGAAATAAACCTCGAATCGTTCAAATTTCAGGGTGCTGAATGTAAACTTCAAAATTTGCATTGTTTATTTTTTTTTTTCAATTTTTAAGTGACATTTTTTAATTTTAATGTTTCAATAACAATGTAAAATCCTTTGGTTGTATTGTTTCAACCTTAAATTGTTTAAAAATGATATAATTTTGAACCTTTAAAAAATTTATTGATTCATTCTTCCAACTATTTTATTTCCTAAAACGCATTCTCTCCTTTGCCTGCTTAGTCAAGCTTTGTTGATGCAACACCGATGCGGACCGATATCAGTTCTCTGAAAGAACACATTGTGTCGCACTTATGTTACGCATCTAAATTTAGAATTATGCTAATTATATTTCATGAAGAACAATATTAAAAATTGAAATTTCATCATGAAAAATTCATCATTATGACACTTATTATTTTTACACATCTAAGTACTCAAAACTTATGAGAAAAATATCGAAAATTGTTTCTTTTTTTCAAATTAGACACAGCATATATTTCTCCTGTTTATGAATGATTTACAATTGTTTGAACAATCATTATTTGTTTGAGAGAGCGAGAGAGAGAGAGAGAAGCAAGCCTCCCTTCTGTCGCATGAGACACAGCGCGTGTGTCAGAGGCCTGCGTTGCACTTTCTAGTCGTGGTTTCATTTGAATCAGGCGCGACTCCGCATATCGAGGTCTAAGATGTTTATACATCAGAAAACACTACAGACAAAGAATTTCATACTTCATGAGTTTTGTTTCAGTATTAAGTTCCTGAGGTACAGTTGATAGTAAAAGTATTTCTGCAGAAAAGGGAACTCACTCAATTTTCAATTCACAAATTAAATTTGAAAACTCACAAAAAAAGCGAATTACTATTATTACTTAAACTGAATAATCTAGTATTTAAACGAAAATAATTTGTGGTTTGTCAGATATCTTCTGTAATATTAAAAAAATTCGGAGGCGCAATGTTGAAAAGAAGACAAGACAAGTAAAAAGAGAGGTATTCTGTAAAAATAAAATAATACTGAGCCGCCATGCTGCCATAATAATGATGATTATAATAATGTATCATGAATTACATTTATGTCCTTGAGGCGCGACGTACTTTTTCGGTTACAGAAAAAAAAAAATTTGTGAGTTATCATCATTTGAATTTTTTATTCGAAAAATTAAATATTCGCATTTTAAACAAATAATGACAGATTTAACAAAATGCTAAGATAATTTTTCGCTGATTTTTGAAGGTTCTAAAAAAATTGGTACGCGTAAGAAATTGAGAAATTCAATTTGTGTGGACAAATCTTTTTTTTTGTATTCTATCCGATTTTGCTCAACTTGTGCTTACACGAAGAAAAAATTCCGTAAAATTTGTGTAGGCTAAATCATTTTAGCGACCACAATTATTTTCTCCATTAAAGTAGATTTTCAAATTTGTCTCACTATTATCTTAGCATTCTGTCTCATCTGTCGGTACGTGTATGGAAAATACACGAATTAAGATTTTTAAAAATTTGTTCGACGAGAAAAATAGTATGGCTTTCATGAAACTAATAAAATTTGTGTTGATATGATTAATTATTTACAAAAAAAAAAAATAAATGCAAATAATAGTTCGGGTCTTTGATAAAATCGACTTTTAATATCTTAAAAAAAGACTTCGATTTTGTTAGTTTTCAACATTTTGTGAATTTCCGTGTAGATTTTGAAAGGGGACAATTACCTTTAGCAAGCCTACATAAGAAAACTTAAATTTCTCACTTAGGTCAAAAGTAATAAAGGTTTAATTGAAAAATTAGATTTTTTAAAATTAAACCTAAAATTTTAAATACCCATGACTTCGCGAAAATGATTTTGTTTTGAAAATATGAAAATACAACTTGTCTTATTTCTTTCAAAAAACAACATATTTAAAAGGCGAATAATTCTGAGACTGATGTAAAGTTCATTCGATCTTGACAATGGTTTTTAAATTCTTACTAGTCGGATGAAAAGTTTGTATTTTGTAAAATTAAATTATTCTAAGAAATGTGTATTCTATACCTATAAATTTGAATGACTGTATCAGACACCACAGATCAGATATAATTGAACAGCAATCTAAAAATGAAGAATAAATCTAAATTGATTCTAGTTCGTGAAAATGGTTCGTAATACTTATAGGTTATTGATCATTAATTTCATGCAAATTTTTGAAAAATGTAAAAAATGACCCACTTGTACTTCTATTGTTAACTGAATTGAAAATATAAACTTTTTCAGGCTACATATGCTTATCAAAATACAAAGACTACGCAATCGTCTCGCGAGATAGCGTCATTGCCCCCCAGGTAGAAAATCTTGTATATTTTCGAATCCGATGGATCGTAATGGATAGGTTTTTTTTTTCTTCGATAATAATTGCCACTGGATGAAATGAAGACAGTTGAGGAATAAGAAATGTGAAATGTATCAAACGGGAAACCTCGAAGACGTGCGGTGAATGGTCACGAGCACATTTCACGTGAAACTGGATCACTAGAATCGCCATAAACTATACTCGTCATCGGAATCTACATTTATGAAAACGCATGAGAGACAATCCAATAAAATAAGTAGAATTTCCTTCAGACATGAGAGGAATGACAAGACATGAATTACATAAGTACACACGTGCAAACCTACGAGATCTGATGTAGGAATTCTACAAAAATGGGTGTTTCAGAATCGAGATTATAAATTATTTATAAAAATGGCTGTGCTTTTAATGGAGTTTGTTGTTTTAAATTTGTTTAGTGTTTCAATCACAATAATTGAGAATCAGGAATGAGAGATAGCAATTTCGTTATGTTGTAATTATTATAAGTAACTTAATTCTGTCTTCTAAGATAATTACCAATAAACATGTTCTGGAATTTTATTTCCTGATATTGAAGACATGAACAATATAAAACTCAATTGAGAAAACTAGAGTTTAACAACACAGTTAAATTGTCTATACAAAAAGTTACATTTACATCTCAAATAATATAATTGTCAACAAAACAGTTGAATTTCCAACCGTAAAAACACTTCTTGACAAAATTGTTGAAATTTAAGAATTTTAAATTGGACTAACATCGAATCCAAAATCCCGTTTAACGTCCAATACTCAAGTTAATGTAAAGAATTCCTAAAAATCAAAACAAGAATCCAACGACCGAATTTGGACAGCCACCATAAAATGATCCTATTGAATTTAAAAAAATACTTTTTCTTCAAAAAAAATTATTTAGACAAAACTAAAAATAGGAAAGAAAAATGAGAAGGCAAGCAATGAAATCCCTTTCCTTCTCTTTTTCATTCCTTTCATCTTTTTTATTTTTATTATTATCAAATCACAATACAAAAACATTCCTAATATCTACCAACGTTTCGGTACTCATACCTTCTTATCTTTCTTCCCTCTTTTTTACTTTTGTCCAGAGAAATTTTTTTTTCAAGAATTTTTTTTGGTTATAATAAGAGAATTTTATTGGTGTTTGTACAAATTTGATCGTTGGATTCTTGCTTTTATTTCCAGGAAGTCTATACATTAAAATTGTTGAATTTCCTACGAAAAAAATTAATTTGCCACCAAAGGGTTGAATTTTCAACCAATATCATGAATTTTTGTAAAAGGAGATCAACTCTCGTCCTAAATAGACATTTTTTCATGTAGATAATCAAATTACACCAAAAATCTAATAATCATGTTTTCAGTAAAGGAAATTAATTTTCCTGGAAAAAACCACACATTTTTTAACAAAATAATTGATTAATTTATATGAACTATGTAAATTACTCTGAAATACCTGGATTACTCTGGATTACAAGGTAATAAATTGTATTATCAATAGTTAGATTAATAATGTTGCTAGAGCGATGTTGTTTGTCTGAGTAATATAATTTTATAAGAAATTAATATATTTAGTTGGTAAAATTGAAATACTTTCTAACAAAAAGTAGAATAAAATCCTTTATTTCTGCTGTCAACGCTTCCAAAACTAGAGCCGTTTTCCTCATCAGGACGTGAAGTTCAGTTTACATTTCAAAATTCATCAAACATCTTTTAATTTTTTAGAATCCTATTCCCCGTCTTCATCTCTAATAAGCTTCATTTTTCGTATGAATTTTTGTTCACTTCTTTTCAAAACTTAATTTGATTATTCTTCTTCTAAATTCGTACCTTTTTTAAATTTAATAATTTAGTTAATTTAGTTAAAAAGTCTGAGCTTCCAAAACTTTTTCGGAAAACTCCAGTTACTTTGCTTAGGAGTGGATTATGCTGGATTAAAACTGGATTACTCAAGAGCAGAGGTTTGTTTTTGAAAGTAAAAATAAAAAACAACTGAAAGGGCGTCAATTTGCTAACGAAACCGATCTTCTCATGGCCTGGGATCAAGCGTCTGCAGATCTTCCTGGAGAAAAGTGGCAGGATTAGTTTTATGACTGGTTTTGATGTATGGAAAAGTGTATTGAGTGCATTGAAAATCACTTTGAAAAACTGTAACAGGTTCGCCTGTTTCGCGAAACTTTCGTAGCGCCCCTTGTACAGGCGGAATTTCGAAAACTTCCGAATCTTCTCAAATGAAAATTAGGGACTCTCACAACCAATCTAGCTTCAACGCAATCAGAAATAGAAACAAAACAAAAAATTTTTTAACTCCGTAGGCGCTCGCTTTTAATTCCACTCGAGCAGGAACCCCCTGATAAAAATTTGTCTGCTGGTGATTTCCTTACTACATTCATGTTGAAACACATTGCAACACAACTTCCAACTGCGTTCTTCAATTCACCTCTGCGAACATTTGTTGAATTTGCTCAATATGATTCCTTGCTTCTGACATTACTCATGAGACTTTCCTTATGAAAATAGCAGAAGTTAATCCTAATGCGATCGGTATTGATATAATGTGAAATGATCCGGTTAGCTATACGTTTATATATATATATATATATATATATATAAAGCTATATATATATTATCGCAAAAAAGTTATGTTATACTATGTTATACTATGTTATGTTATACTATGTTGTACTATCCCAGATGCATGGAAAAGGACACTAATTTGACCAAAACCTAAAATCTCCAGTCCCACTTGACTGAAGACTTCTGGCAAATTTTTATCCACAATGCATTAACAAAGCCACTTCAATAAATTGTGCCCAGACCATTAACGAATTTCCTAGATACCAATAAATTATTAGACCCTATGCAATTGGGCTTCAGAGCCAAACACACTATACTCACAGCATCCCTCAAAATCGCTACTTATGTTGAGCTTGCGACCAATAAAAAGGAGATTACGATTACGAGATTACTATTTGACTTTCCTGAGGCTTTTAATACAGTGAACGACTGTTTACTTTTACAAAAACTAAAATTATTCAAAATGTCTAATTCAGCATTAAATTGGTTGGCCCCCATTTAATGAATCGTTCACAAACTGTAAAGACTAGTAATGCTGACATGTCTGAATGGTCTTGGAAGTGGTCTAAAATATTGTAAGTAACCTAAATACGCTAAGGAATTCAAATTGCACCTTTCAGCACCTGCTGCAGAATCAAATAGACTTGTCAGTCATATCCAAGAGGACATAAATCGGGTCGTGTTTTGGACTGATAATAATGGCTTTGCTTCAAATCCAGCTGAAACTAACGCTATCATTATTAGGCTTTTGGCTTCTTCCTCCTTGAATGCACTCGCTACCTTCCCTCCTTTCAGGATTGGTAATGTTACTATAGTTTTTTCAAGAATCGGTCAAGGATTTAGGATACTTGCTGAACCGTACTCTGCCTTGGAAAGAGCACGAAATGGATATTTCTCGGAAAGCTAGAATGAGCATTAAATGGATGTATCCGTTTTATATACAATGTACCAAAAAGTGAACAAATTTCTCGACATCGGGAGAGAGTTGCGTTTTGCCCGTGGCTAAATAAAGATAATTTTTACTAACAATTTTCTGTTTACAATATCTAGAAATGTAGCTGCTTAGTATTCACCTAAACATTTTACTTTCATTGATAAAAAACATACCAATCATGCGCCATCCTACTATCATTTCAAAATCGAATTTTTCGAGTAATTATTCAATCAACCAAATAATTTGCTCCAAATTACCCAATGTAACAGTATTTAGTATTAGGTTGATCGTTTAGTATTCATGCTTCTTGACCTGAGAACATTTAAAAATGAAAATTTCAGACCATTAATATTGATTTATCATTCAGGACCGGTTGCTCAACCTCGTTTCTTTTGGGGTCTGTTTTAAGACAACAGTTCACCCTTTTCTTATTGTGCGTATAATTGCATTATTCCACCCGTTTTTTTCTCTTCCAATAGATCTCCATATGGCTGCCCACATGACTGTCCAGAAACAAATGGTCTTAATGACCCCTATGGCCAATTCTAACTAAGAACATATTCGCGTTTTGATAAGTTGAAGTTAAAATTATTATTTTTGTGTTTATGTGTGGGATGACACTGGGATATATAGTGAATTAATTGCGACTATACTCATAGTTAGATCCGTCGGAAAATCATGCTAAGAATTCAACTATTCGTTGTCTTTAATGCAACTAATTATGGTGACAAATTCTACCATTTTTGGTTGAACATTCGTTTCGCTACTTTAATAGTATTGTATCAAGTTGCAATTAATGTGGTTGACATATTTTCTGATTTCAATGGACATAAAGGGATTGAACGTGATTTCATATGAAGCGTTTATTAGATTTCGAGAGTGAATGATCCCTCGTCTAAACTTAATTATTAAGATTATCATTACCTGAAAGGCAATATCTGTTTCAAAGCCTAAAAATAGGCTCCACTTAGGACGAACGTGATGGTTACTATGGCAGATTGCGAAACTGTTGAGGACATAATTTTATTGAATTTGCTCATACCTGTACAATGAAACTGAAATTACATCAGACTTCGTAAAATTTCAATCTGAGAACTATTTGCACTGGAAGCTATAGCTATAGAAGATACTGCAAGAGTTTGCTTCGCTAGTACCAAATTATCCTAAGTCTTAAAAGATTATATAATTATGACATCAGTTTTAAAGCATACGAGAACTCAACTTCTTCTTCAAACCAGCTATAATGAAATCTTAATATCTCACAAGGACAAGTTACACGCTTAGAATCGATGAGATAACAACAATGTGATACATGATATTATCTAAGAAAGCACCAGAATATTCTCTCGTTATAGTGCTGAACAAATTCTTCAATAATACATCAAGAAGTTTTTCCTGTAATTAGAAAAGATGAGGAATTTTCATACTTTCGTCATATACTTGGCAGTTATCCTCCATTTAACTGGTAAATATAATCATATAATACATCCATTATTTTAAGTTCATTTTTCTAAGATACTCAAATAAGAATTTCTGCAATTAAATTTGAATTCTATCCTAATTCCTCTCCTCTTCCAAACTTTATTTGAGTATATCAGAAATGAATGGCGTTTTAATGTGAATTTATTCTGGTGAAATCCAGAACGTATATATAACACAACATAAAATTCGAAACGTGTCTTCATTGTTATGGAATTAGTGCGGATTTCCAAACCGCCTAGGTCCATATTGGATACCCGAGTAAAAATCACGAGTATGGGAGTGATCAATCATTGACTTTCCAAAGTATAAAAAATGTATGGCCAATGATACTTCATTTATACTTAAGTATGGCAAAAACATCGGACATAGAATTGCACTCATTTTTTTCAAGATACCCTAGAAACGTGACAGAACATAATGTATCATAAATGACAGCTGGTCCAAAAATTTTAAAAATTCGCGATTCAAGTGATTTCGGGAGTCAAATATGTTTGGAATATTATTCGTGAGTATATACGATATGCCACGGATATACAATGGACTATTTATATGTCTCTTATGTCACATATATTGGTAGGAGATCCAGAATCTTTCATTCCTAAACATAAGATTAATAGCATAAAAAGGTTTGATAAAACTGTTACTTTGCTGAAATGTTTATTGTTAAATTTCATAAAGTTTAACAATTTATGTTACATTTAACATTTCACTATAGCCATACCTTTTCTGTACTTTAGACATAATCACCGTACTAACGCTATACTTAAGAGATATACTTGAGGTCATACCATATCATACCATACCAAAATTTTTTCACCCGGGTACTAACATTTTCTCGTACAACAAGCGAGTATTTATTCACATCCTTATGAACAATATATTTTGCATGACTCAGCGCCCTCCTCGAAGCCACAATTCTTGAATTATTCGCGATAACATTTTTTCATAACGAGCTTGACATGTCCTATTCAGGATTGACGTAATATCAATTACCTTTAGCATAATAGGTAGTGAGCTAAATATTTTGTTCAATCTGCTCATTAGTGCAAATAGGATATTTTTTGATAATTCACAAATTGCGGCTCATAGGCAAGCGGAGGTTTTCAAAATGTTACTGTTTATAAAGCAGTAAATAAATAACGCTTCGCCATACGAGAAAATTTCGCAAGAGGAAAAAGTTTTGTTTTGTACCATAGATTATTGAGTTTTTTTTTGATAAATCGATTTTCTTAATCAGGTCCGAAAGGAATATATAAGCTATATAAGCTTCAATGTAGCTCTGTATCCAAATTGGTGGCAGTTATCTAATGTCTAGTGAAATTTTGCAGACTCGATTGGCGAAATGTGCAACTATAGGAGCTGATAATACTTGACTCATTCTTGAATACCGTATACAATAAATATTTGAAACTTACCTGCTACAAAAGGAAAATGATTTTCATATGCTGAATTATTCCCCAAGCACACTTCTCTGACTAAATTTTTCCAGAGTGGAATGCGTTTATTCCTATACTCATCCCACATTCAGAATTAGTTTTCAATGTGTTCATGTTTTCATAACAGAACAAACGATTAGAAACAAATGTTCATGGTAAGTTTGATACTTGCAACAGTACGTGTACCTATAAGACACACACATGATAATTTCTTGAATGTCATTCATAATCGATTAGAAAAATAAGATTATGTGCGCTGTATATCAACAAGCGCTTTTTTTACGAATACAAGTATGGCTGTCAGTACCTGCTTTTTTATAACACGAACTGCTCCAAATCATACGCGTCAACGCGCTGTCGGTTATTTCTAAATTTGCAGTTGGGAATTGGACACAGTCCTAACTTCTGCATACATGAAAGAAAATTTAATCCTCTCTCCTTTGTTTCAGAGTGGAGTTCAGAGTTTGACTGTTTACCCAATGGCGAGCCAATTCCTGGTGTACCTCGTGATCGACCTCCATATTTTCCTGACGGACAGCATTCTCCTGTCAGGTCCCCTCCTGCCCAGCCGCCTCTTCGTGTAAGGTCGAGGTCTCCTCCTGCCAACCGTGCTTCTTTCCTCCCTTCTACCTTATTTGGATATCATCATCGATCTATCCGGCTTATTCCCCGCTGCAATCCGGATCAGCTATTCGAAGTTCGCACTTACACTTTTCCCCGGGATAAACCAATTCAATTGAAGGTAGGACGTCATGGTTCTGCACCCATGCCAACCGAAGAGCAAAATGTTCTAACAACATCCACTGGTGACATCTTTGCGATAGTGGAGCATAAAAATAACATCCTCCGCGGAATATATATAATGACTCACGCTTTCAAACGAGCTAAAATAAATATGTACACCGGCGTGGTTTCTGAATTAAACGGAAGTGAAATCAAAGAAACTCCCTTAGGCAACAGTACACCAATCGCAAGGAATTTTAGAATAGTGACTGTACAGGGCAATCCTCTACGCCATTGATTCAATTCATTAGGTTCCAACCTAATGTTTACCTTTTTTTGCAAAGAAAATATTTCATATTATCAAATATAAAAATATCAGATCAATCCTCGGAATAC
This sequence comes from Andricus quercusramuli, assembly GCA_932178445.1. Lineage (NCBI taxonomy): Eukaryota > Metazoa > Arthropoda > Insecta > Hymenoptera > Cynipidae > Andricus > Andricus quercusramuli. Next base: position 343,327 of record CAKNXH010000150.1, on the reverse strand, counting down.
TGTCCATTGTATCTTTGCAAAACTCTTCAAATTTCTGGATATTTATCAGAGGTCCACTAGGTATAGCCATTAATATATCTCCGAAGCAAGATATTAGTTTTTCATCAGGTCCTCAAAAAATTGTATTGTAATTAAAGGAGACTAATTAAATATACAAGATGATTGTGATAAAAGAAGCATCGAAGTTTCACTTTTAATTCCAGCTGCAACCTTAGGATTAGAGCAGAATTGTCTAACTGTGTTGCCATTATTAGAGTTTTCTTGTCCCTGTGTTGGAAAATCTACATTGAGTCTCATTCGGAATTCAGAAGATTTCTGGATTCCTTCCTTTTTCCACGCTTTTAAAATTTTGCTTCCATCATTTGCATCCATCTAATTGAAAAATGTAACAAAATGTGGTACACTTATATGAAATATTAACTTGAACTAAAATCAAAATTACACACCTGTATGTTAAAATAATTGATGAGAAAAAATTATTTACCTTCTATTGCTTGCTATCTTGACGGTATGCAATTTTTATAAGAGATTCAAATATTCTTATATGGCCATGAAGTGTGAATAGACCAAATTTAAAAGTAGACCTGTCCTCTCCTTTCTCCATCACCATACTCAAGTCATCAATTTTTGATGGCTTAGCTCCACAAATATAACATTCCGCACTTGTACTGTCACTTAGTGCATTTCAGACCTGTTCGGATAAATTTTAATGAATGATGAATTCACATTACTTTTCTTAAATATTTGTATTTTTTAAATTTTTACCTTTCCATCAATCATAGTCAGCATTGGAGAAAATTGCACTGACGTGTTATTCAAAATAAAGTACTCCAGACTTGCAATTTCTTTACACATCCCGCTATCATCATTTCTCAAAACTTCAGTGGCTTTCTGGACCTACTGTAATCGAACTGGCCGGCAAAATCGAGTAGAGGAAGGTAGTGGGTTTTCCCAGATCACTGCATTTGTTGTTTTGTCTGTCAATCGAATAGGCACTATGAATGTCCCAAAAAGATACGCATCACTAGATTCCGGATCACTAAATTTTTGGTTGTATCGAGAATGTCCTCCACTACCATCAAAACCGCATTTTACGTATAAAATATACTTATTTTCAACAAATTCATTATTAGCATCGTGATCAGGTGTCAGAAGTGAGAAAATGCTGCTTGTTCTGTGATACAGTAGGTCTTGTAGTTTCACTTCACAATGCTTTTCATTGATTTGAATGTTTGTTGGATAACACTCTTTTTTTGCCTCTACGACATCATTGTACGATGGAAATAAATCATGATGATGTACTTCCGATATTTTTCGAATCAGAAGATACTGCTCTTTTGTCAATTAAGCATCAGCAATAAGTCTTACAGCCTTGTAAGCTGATAACTTTTTTGGTACCTTAGGATTCTCCTTGTCTTCTCAACTTCATAGATGTAGCGAAAGCAAGTTGATCAACACTGTTGACGATCCTCAAATCTTCAGTTTTTCTCCGCTTAGATCTTCCACTTAAATTTTGAAAAGATTTTTTTGACCTACCAAAACAGCTGTGAAGACATTTTCATTTCAAGAATATGATAAAAGTTGATGTTCGGCATAACATAGTTCTGAAATTCTATCAATAATTAGTGTTAGAAAAAATTACTGAATTGATGATACGATGAACAAAACTCGTGTCGAAATGAACAGAAACGCACTTTTTTTATCGTACTTGGAAAAAAATTTGAAGTTTTGTCTTTAATTTATTTTGTTCACACTCTTACGCTTCTGCAGAATTTTCTTCTAAAAAACATTCAACAAAATTTCCATGGCCCTTTTTACAATGAGAATCAACGATATGGGCATTTGTTTTCAACTTTCCCATTTTTGGATCTTTAAAGTACAGTTGGGCAAAATATCGATTGTTCGATTTGGTTTATACGATTCTATGACATAAATTTAGAAATTCATCGGACATGAATGCGCTTCCAAAATCGAAGATTAAAATATTTGGCCTCTCTTAATGACGGAGAAAGGGAAATGCATTTTAAACAATTACAAATATGCTCTCCTACTTTTTCACTCAGTTTTACAAACCAGTGAGTCCTGTATTGGCACTCTCTTGCTTTAAGATAACCTGAATGATATTGTCAATATATTCAGTTAGCTATTGCGGCAGGGAAAAAAAATTGTATACGTCGTGAAAATATTTGCTTTAGTTTTTTTAATTATCTGTTATTACGATACACCATACGTATACTTCCAATTATAATTCTGATTATTCTGATTCGAATAATTGAAGTTATGTTTGAAAATTAATAAATTGCGCCTTCATTCACACGAAGTTTCAAAAAATTATTATTAAGTGCAAGGCAACACTAAAATTCGCAATTCCCATTGTAAGTGTTTTTCATATTATCCTCAAAAGATTCATTTTAAATCAATGTTCTTAATGTGACAATTGTCTAAAGACTAATATTCATGATAAATAATATTGTTATTAGCCATGACAATTTTTTTTCTAACAGATGAAATAAAATTACCATAAGCTGTTACATTTCTTCTTTTAATTCTATATTGGAATAGTATATCAATATTATTATTTTATTTTCAATAGACTTTATTGATTCGTATACACCTTCTGTTGAACAAAGCTTTTTGACCTCAGCACATTGACATGTGAAATTTTTAGATTTTTAATCCTAATTTACTATTCAGCTGTGGTTTTTTATACTTTTTTGGGGGGTCTATTTTGAGACACATTTCACGCTTCTCTTATTGTTCGTATTATTACATTCGTCTAGTTGGTCTCAATGTATGTTTAAAATGTAAATAATAGACATTCATTAGAAAAATTTGTACGCCATACTCTAGTTTTATCCTTAATATTTTTCGAAATGACTCTTACAAATAAACGACAGTAGAACAGTTTCAAGCAGCTGTGAAGTTTGAATCTCCCGAAGAAAATTGTCTTGACAAAGATTTCCCAGTACACAATATATCAACTAGCATAATTTTTTCGCTTTTGACTCTTCTTCTCAATTTTCTGATTTTTCAAACAGACTTGAACTTCAAATTTCGGAAACATGTCCAGCTATATGGCGCAATACATTACACCATACCAATCATTAGGGCCCTTTTTATGAAAGCGCTAGAAATTCAACTATTTGCGGATGAAAATTCAACTACTTTTGGTTAACATTTCTTCGGCTACTTGAATGCTGTTGTATAAAACTGCGATTGATATAGTTGGAGTTTTTTCTAGAATTTTGAAAAGTTACATTAGATTCAAAAGATTCTCAAGGATGATTAAAGATTTGACAGTGTTTCAAGGATTCTAAAAGATATGAAGGGATTTAATGTAATTTTATGAAGAGTGCTTATCACATTTTGAGAGTGATGAATGCCTCGTATAAATTTAACTGAAGGTTAATATTTCTTTCATAGCTTGAAAATAGGCTGAGCTTACGACGAACATGATACTGTAACTATCGCAAATTACGAAACTGTAGAGGACATAATCTGACAAAATTTGCTTACCTGTACAATAAAACTCTGTACTCCTGTCGTTATTTGGAAAAAAACAGGTGAAGTTGCAAATCATGATTTGTTTTAATAATGCTGCTCTAAAACCTATTAAACTCTAATATCGCAATGTAATTCAGTTTTATCTCGAGTATCATAAATTGATAATGAAGACTTCTTCATTAATCAAGAGACGGTATAATGATGTAGCTAATACAGCAAATCCTTCAAAAAATTTAAGCAAATATTGACAAATTCCCAGAAGGCGTTGTAGTTGCAACACAGCTCGTGGAATGAGGAATCTTCTAATGAACTCAAAACCCCTTTTCGAAGGACGTTTTCCTTTTCCAGAAAATTCATAACTCAGGTATTCCCTTTTGTATATGAAAAATCAGTTAATGAAGGGGGCGAGAAGCGCTTTCACTTAAGGGTCTTGTAAGAATAGGAAACATAACGCTGTCCCGAAAAATTGGAAGAATGGCAAAAGGGTATGGACTTCTCGGTATGACTAGTCGAGCTACTTGAGAATATTTGACCACTCATCCCGAACTTTGGGATGGCGAGGCACTTCAAAATAATAAACACATATTAAAACATGTTGTTCATTTATTACATGTCAACATAGTTTAGTGCTTCACGAAATTAATTTATAGCAATGCTATGATGAGCAAACAAATCAGATTTATGAGTATCTTTCCTCACATTATTTGCTTGGGACACATCTTCATGGAACAATATGAAGTCAGTGAATCTATTTCTAATACTTATCTTCTAAGAGATGAAGGTGAAATAATTACAGTCTGCGGAAGCACTAGAATATTATTCAGTGAAAGTTTAAACTAAATTCTTCATTAACTCACTTAAAATTGTTTTTTTGTTGTCAGAAAAGATGAGGCCGTTTCATACTTTCACCATATCCTTGGCGTTTATCCTGAATTCCATTGGTAAATATTATCATATAATAAATCTATAATTTAAAGTGAATTTTTCGAAGCTATACTCAAATAAGAATTTGTGCAATTCAATGTGCATTCTATCCCAATTGCTATGTTCCTCCCAACTTAATGTAGGTTTGTCCGAAAAGAGTGCCTACTAATATGGAATTCGTAGTGAATTAAAAACCGCCATAGTTCCAATTTGGTACCAAACACCTTTGCAAAGTGAAAAAGAGAATCATTTTTGTTTGCAGGGCATACTTCTTCAGCAACATTTTGACTGTCCTTTCAGTTCAGTTTGATCTACTTCCAGGATTACCTGTTATACTGTATAATTATTGCATTTATTTGAGCCAACAAAACCGTTTAGTTAATTGTACTGCATAATTTGTTGGAAAGCAACAAACTTGTGCATTGATTCAAAGAGATCATTTCTTTGAGCGCCATTTCTTTGAAATTAAGAAATATTTCTTGGCCTCAGAATGTGAGATAATTAACTCAAGGAATTTATATCATTAAAACTAAGTACCTAGTTTCCTGGAATCTCGCTTTCGCATCCAAAGAAATATTTTTTCAGTTGAATGATTTTGAGCCTTTGAATTCAAAAAGCATTCTATTTGAAAAGAGTAATTCATTGGCGCGTGAAACAAATATTTGATTTCTTTGAGTCAAGACAATATTGAGATAAATGAAAGCGATATTAATTATGTGAGAGCGATATTTCTTCCATATAAGGGTATTGATACTGTTGTTCCAATAGAATGATATCCCGTAGCAAAGTCCACGCGCACCTGTCGCATTCATTATTTAAAACCTACCTGCTCACAAAAAAAATTGTCTAAATATTCAAGTTGTCACCCCGCCATACTTCTCTGACTACATATTCCCAAAGTGTAATACGTTCATTTCCTTACTTATTCCAGGTTTAGAAATTTTTTCAATACGTATATGTTTTCCAAATAGAACATATAATTAGGAACGAAAGCTTATGATGAGTTTGATACTTACAACTCAACGCGTAGCTACAATAAACAAGTAATCATTCATTGAATATCATTCATCATTAATTAGGAAAATAAGATCAACAAGCCCTGTACCACGAATACAAGTATTGCATGAAGTATCTTCTTTCCAATTAATTACTTCGCTTCAAAATATATGCTTCGATACGCTGTCCGTTATTTCTACATTTCTATTTGGGAATTGCTCACGCTCATTGCCAACATATGACTGCATACTTGAGAGGAAATTTAATAATCTTTTTTTGTTGCAGAGTGGAGTGTGGGTTTTGAGTGTTTGCCTAATGGTGACCCTATTCCTTCCGTACCTCGTTCTAGACCTTCTTCTCCACCTGATAAACATCATTCTCCTGTCAGGTCTCCTGCTGCCGAGCTTCCTCTTCGTGCCAGGTCGAGGTCTCCTCCTGCCAACAGTGCTTCTAACCTTCCTTCTACCTTACTTGGGTTTCAACTTCAACTTATTCGGCTCATTCCCCATAGGAATCCGGATCAGTTATTCGAAGTTCGCAGTTACACTTTTCCTCAGGATAAACCAATTCAATTGCAAGTAGGACGTAATGGCACTGCGCCAATACCAAACGAAGTTCAAAATGTTTTAACGACATCCACTGGTGACGTGTTTGCTATATTGGAGTATAGTAATACCATTCTTCGTGGAATATATACGGGAACTTATATTAGAAGAAGGGCAAAAATCAACATGTACACCGGGCTGGTTGTTGAACTAAACAGAGATGAAACCAAAGAAACTCCCTTAGGCAAGAGTCAGCCAATCGCAAAGAATTTTAGAATAGTGAGTGTACGGAAAAATTATCCTCGTCATCGATTTGATTAATTTAAAATGTGAAACTAAAATACAATGCTATTTGACGCCCGAAGTAGGATTGAAATTTCATAAGTAAGGGAGTTCATGACATCAGTTTTCAGGAATAAATAAACATTTTCGAGTTTAAATATATTTGATATATTCAGTTAGATGTTGCCGCAGGACGAAAAAATAAAACTTTTTTATTCGACACTGTCAAAATTTTGGTATCAGTTATCTAAATTTCTTATCATTACATTCGTCATTTTGAGATCTTACATTACAAAGAACACCCCAAAAATGAAAATGATTCCCGGTAATGTAAATACAATTTTTTCTCACGCAAAGATAACTCAGCTATTTATATTTTACATAGATTTTATTTCAAGAGCCTAATTATATGAAAGTGGCGAATAGGCAATGCAATTTTTAAAACTGAATAATTTCGTGTTACCATGGATTATAGGAATCGGATATCGACATTTTTTTGCACGAAGCCATTCTTCATACATTTTTTCATAAACAATACATTTTTATGTAAATCTATGCTCTCGCGAACCAGTTTGGTCAGGAAGGTTTTTGATCCTTGACTCTCGTCACCCAATCTATCGAAGAATAAATATTAATAATGGCTTAGTGCATCAAACCATAAAACTGGCTGATAATAGATTCCACAAAGAAAACTTAAATCCTGTGCAGAAAACACTGAAGAAAATGGCTTGTCATCTGATTTGTTAAAAGCTGAAATCGCTGAAAGATACAAACACATAAATGATTTACAAAAAAAGACTCTATCTACGAAACCTAAAGATAGTAACTTTTGAAGATTGATTCTTCTACGATAAATTAAAAACTTAGACGAATGTTTCTTCGGAATTTTCACAAACAGTTGTCTTCAATCTGTTTTCACAATCAACAATAATTTAAGGAAAACCTTACTAAAAAGTACTAAAGAGGAAAATTCGCAGTAATGTCGCTATAATTTTACATGCGACAAGGCTTTGACACTTTCTCTTTGAAAAATGTAGAATAAATATAATTATTTGCTCTAGGAATTATCTCCTGTTAGTTCAGATACGCTAAAATGTATACATCCTTCATAAACCATATTCAGATAACTCTCTTTATACTTCTAGACAAGGCAAACATTTTTTTCAAATATTGAGGTTATGAGGCTCCAATTTAAAAAATGTTTCGAAATTTTTTACACTTAACCGTTATGTGCAATCTGGAATGAAACTTTTCTGATTTCCGTTAACTAATATCACAGACCGACCAGAATGTTATTTCCGAATTTACTAATAGCTGTCATTGATCAATTACAGCAATGGGTGCGTGTCCAGAGTGCAAGGAAGTTATTTCCGGAGAAGGTCCTGAAATGCTTATTTGTTTACAGTGTGGCGTTTTGACTCATCTGACCTGTGCTAATTTTGATATTTCAAAAAAAAAAAAAAAAACTTTGATGAACTCAACAAGGGTCAAGCAGATTTCTTCTGCATAAAATGCAGTAAGGAAAAAAGGATGCGCTTGCGCAGTCTCTGGAGATTCTTTCCAGGATCACTAAATTCGAAAGTAAGCAGCAAGCGTTCAATGATAATCTTCTGACCTTCATTCAAGCTATAAAAGCTGACATTGCTGATAACTCGAATCGAATTTCTGTACTCGAAGCTGCCTCAGAAATTGGAAAGGAAGATATAACCAAAATCAAAAAGGATGCCAATGATTTGAAATTAAAAGTGGCTACTCTTGAGCAGTCACTTAACGTAAGAGAGCAGGCGGCCCTTCAAACGACTTTGGAAATTCATAATTTCCCAATGAAACCTAATAAAGACCTTTGAACTAACATCGACTCGATAGCTGACGCTCTTGACATTCCCTTCGTGAGGGAGGATGTAGTAAAAATATACCGAATTATAAAGGCACCTGCACTGTCAAAATCCGCCAACCAGCCTACCATTGTCGCGAAACTCGGCAATCAACCACTGCGAGATAAATTCGTTGAGAGACGTAAGGTCTTTAGAGACTTCTCTACTGGAAACCTCGGGTGGTTGAGCAAAGATGAACACACTGTTCATCTAAATAAGGCCCTGTGACCCATTCCGTCCATTCCGACGATTTCAAACATCATTTTGTGCCCTGTTCCTACCATATCATACCCATGTCTGAGACCTGGCTTACGCCTAACATTCCATCTAGCCTCATTGCACTTGATCATTACACACTTTTCCGCAGAGATAGAGATGAGAGAAGAGATGGTGGGATCTGTCCCTACATTCGTGACAGCTTAAGGAGTTTACAGGTGAGAAAGAGTCCTCATGTCAATTACCCTATTGCTGTATACCATTTTATCAAGTTATCTTCGTCTCATGACAGCATGTTGGTGGGTGTGATTTACAAACCTCCTAATGCCTTCTACTGTAGGAAACTTTAGACTGATATTTTTAACGTCATACCAAATTATAATAACATTGTACTTACTGGTGACTTAAACAAAAATCTTAATGCCGCCAATAATTTAACTAACTATTTGAAATCATTAGTGTTCTCCGCGGGATTATCTCTAGTTCCGCATGATACCACTCACCACACCGATTCAACACTCAATCTCATTTCTCTCAAACCACGACCTTATTAGCATTTAATACCAGTTCTCCTTTGATCCCTCTTCTAGTATATCTCCTCTGTCTATACGCAATCTCAAAAATATAAATAAAGCCGAATTTCTCGAACATCTCTCCACTTATGATGAGAAAAGAAATTTGATTAAAAACGGTATAAATAGAAAGGTTAATTATCTGACAACATTTTCATCTTTACCTCTTGCCAAATTTGCACCTCTTCATACCGTTAAAGCAAAAAAGATGTATTATTCAAGCCGACTCTCGTAAACTGAATAACTTAGTTCAAACCAAAATCAAGGATTCACACAATCAATATAATTACAATTATATAAAAAACAGGAATAAAAATGAAAACATCTCGTTTATCTTAAGACGACTTGGACTCATTCCTCCGAAACACATGGCTTCTGATAAAATTTTTCCCGCGAAGATCTTTTAACAGCCTTCACTACAAAAAACACACTCCTTGCCAACAGCACTTCTTCCTCTTTCGCAGTTCTCTCTACATTTGATGATACTAAATTATTCTTCTCTGACATAAGGCAGGAAACATTAATTAAAAAACTCTTAGAGGTAAAATCAAATTCTCAAGGTTCTGATGGTATTTCAATTAAAATGATTCGCTTAGCTTCACCAATCATTTGTTCTATTTTCTTGCATATCTATAACGCATCTCTACAGATGATGATAGTCCCTGATACTTGGAAAGAGGCGGTTATTGGCCCTGTTCCTAAAGTATCTAACCCTACCTCTCCCAAAGATTCCCGCACGATATCCATCTTATGTGCCTTGTCTAAACCTATCGAACGCATTGTTTGTCCATCAGCAACTCACTGGACATATGGAAACTAACAACCTAATGGACCCATTGCAATTTGGGTTCCGTGCGAGGCATAGTGCCCTTACAGCTACACTTAAAGTAACTTCTGATCTTGAACTGGCAATTGATAGAAGGAAAGTAATGGTTGTTGTCCTTTTTGACTTTTCTGAGGCTTTTGATACAGTTAACCATGATTTACTACTGACTAGGCTCAAATCTCTTCACCTCTCAAATATGGCTGTGAAGTTGTTTGAATCTTATCTCAGTAATCGTTCTGAAAGAGTACAAATCAGCAATGGAAAGCGTTCTGATTGTGGGGAGGGTAAGAGTGGTGTCCCTCAAGGTTCCACGCTTATTCAATGTAATTTTTAAACCCTCTGCTCTAAAATATTCTGCAAAGAGCTGAAGTCTGTGAAAGTTGAAAAAACAATTTGAAAAAATTTCAATATCTTTTCAGCTGCAAAAAAAATGTGTGACCTATATCATTTGGGTTTTACCATCCTTTGCGTACAAATAAGATGACTTGATCGCCAACAAGGGAAGTATTTCCGATTGATGCATCTAGACCTATTATTTCGCATGAGCTCCTGAAATTTGCATATCATAATTCTTTTTTTTGGTTAACAGAAAGAATAACTTCACAACGCCCGTAAATATGTGAAAAAACCTTTCTCAATTTAAAACATTGTGTAACAAAGTGGATCAAAGTGGATCACTATAGTAGACAGTATATCAATTTTCCATGTAAGCACCGAATTCTTCTAAATCATAAGAGATTATATAATTGTAATATCAGTATGAACGAATTTAAGATTTAAACTTTTTTCCTTGAACAGACGCTAAGTTTATGTAAATATCTCACAAGGGCAAGCTTACCGCTTACATTCTTTGAGATAGCTACTATAGGATATATTATACTGCTCATCCAAAATTTCGGCAAAACGACGCACTTTGAAATAATTATTATTTATTGTAACGTGTTCTTAATTTATGAAATTTTCATAGAGATTAGTTTTCCATGAGATTGATTTAAAGCTATGTTATGACAAGCAGCCGAATCAGGGCTCTGAGTATTTTTCGTCACATTATTATGTTTTCCAAGCGGCTAAAAATAGATCGCTGTAGTAGATACCATAGCACTGGATGTAAATATCGCAGAGAGAGAATCTGAACGCTTACCTTATAAGAGGTAAAGATGATATGGTATATAGTCTGAGAAAGCTCCAGAATATTATTCAGTTAGAGTTTTGATCAAATTTTTAATTAATACCGTTGAAAAATTTTTCCTGGCATTTAAAAAGATGAGGATGTTTTATGCTTTCATCACATCCTTGGCGTTCATCCTCATTTCGTTTGGTAAATATAATCACATAATAAATCTATAATTCAAAGCAAATTCTTCGAGGCTATACCCGAATGTGAATTAGTGCAATTCAATTCCGGGGAAACGCATAAATTGTATGTAACAAAAAATGGAATTTCAAAATAGTTCCTATTAATACAGAATTCGTTCTAATTCAAAACCTCCTTAGTTCAAATTGGGTCTAGCGATATTTTGATTCTCCAATCAGATCAGTTTGATCTAATATTAGGTTTACACGTTATACTATACAAAATTGTTGCCAGTTTTTGGTGCGGGTATATTCTTAAATGAAGTATCGCTATTTACTTTTTCATGTTCACTGCAGGGTGGTGAATCATAAAAAGCAGGCATATAATAGAGTCGCGAACGTTTTCTTCTCTCTCAAACTGAACCAGTGAAATTTTCACTGATTGAATTCGTATTTTATACTATTTCTGGTGAAACAGTGATTTTCCAACATTAACTGGGTGAACTAGTAAGTGACTCAACTTAAACACTTAAACACTTCTGATTTTTCAAATATTTTTTTTGTTTGGTGAAATCCTATCCCACAGCCATAGGACAATTTCTGGCTCTATACAATATACAGTTTTACCTAATAATATGTAACTTAACAGATGTCTTAATCTTAGGTATCAGTAATCTGTATATTATGCATTTCCAAGTTGCCAAGATCTAATTATTAATTCGTTAGAAGCTACAATGAAGTCTGATCGAGACATTGGAAAAACATATATTTTTTGGTCATCACTTAAGTATAGTAGGTTAATATTTTGGCAGATAGATTCAACGGGCAATTGTATTCCGCATACTATTCGACGTTCTGATAATGTTAACATTTGGAACCTGGTGCACAGTTGAATGTAATCAGAGCCTCTTGTCGGGTATGTCTCCTCTTCCCAAAATACAAGATATTTTAGAAAGCGTTCCTGAATCTTCTTGAGCAACATCAAATCTTTTTTATATTTCGGTGTCCATATAATTGACGCATATTCCAGCTTAGATCGAACAAAACAATTATACAACAAAGTGATTGTTTCCGAATCTCTAAGCTGCCTCGACGTTCTTATAACCCAACCTAGTGCCCGATTTGCAGATGCCACGAGATTACTTGTATGAATTAGATAAACGTTTATTTTTCAGCCTGCTGGCCTTAAAAAATTGACTTGCTTACACATCCATTTTTTACAGAATTTTCTTAAAACTAACCCTTAAAAAACTAACATCCTTCCATTCCTTATCTCTAAGCCGCACGCTCGTATCGCCTTGCCTTCCTCGCTTCGCCTCGCTCGCATATCCCTACTTTTTCGCATTGCCTCGCTTGCCAACCTCTGTTATCGCTCTAATACCTACTACTTATCTACTATTTACAATATTTACATGTTACTTATATCTACTTTCTCTCCTATTTACAATCTTTCCTTCTCCACTCCTCTTCCTCCTTCCTTCTCTTCATCTCCATCTTACCCAACACTCCCTTCACCCATGCTACTGCCCTTTTTTCCCCCTTTTCATGCAACAATACCTCCATGCTTATCTCACTTCTTTCTACCTCCACGCACTCCTCCAACCAGTGCTCCACTCTTGCATCCCCCTTTCCACACAGTTCACACATCCTCTTCTCTCGCGAGAGCCAGAACCTATTGAAGCCCTCCATGCACCCCCACCTCATCCTCGCTATAAGCTCCTGACTTCCTTTCTCTCCTTTCTCACATAAATATTGCGCTCTTGCACTTGGCATAATCCACACATAGTTCCCGTTGAATCTTGACTCTCTTATTCTCTCTTCCCCTTCTGTCTTCTCTCTCTCCATGCCGTTTTGCTTAACCACGTCATAAACCTTCCTTCCTTCCTCGTGCATCCTTCTCACTTCATCCATCTGCAGTCCATTCATTCTAAACTACCTTTCCCTCTCAGCCTCCATCTTCCCACCCCCTCCCTTGTTCTCCTTTTCCCACCAACACGCCCTAACTATCCTACTTCCCCCCTCTTCCAAAAATTTCTCCTCATATTTACACGCCCGGCTCCCTGCTAGAATTCCTACACTCGCTCTCCCCGTCTCCCTCCTGACAATATAATTAGGCGTGTTCCTTGCCAACCCCAGGGTCCACTTTACATACCTCTCCTGCGTTCTATTAACCTCTTCACTTTCCTTCCACCCCCACACTTCTACCCCATACAATAGCACACTCATCACTAGTGAATCAAACAATTTCATTCTCCTTCCAAAATCATCTGCGAATAACTTCTTTCCCAACCCCCACACCTGCCTCATCACTACATTTGCCCTCCTCACTCTCTCTTTTATGTGACCATCCACTCCACCATTCCTTCGAAACACGAAGCCCAAGTACACAAACTCTTTCACCTCCTGCACCTCCTTTCCCTTCCACTTCCACTCCCTTCCCTTATCCCTTCCCCCTCCTTTTCTGAACACCATAACCTTGGACTTTTCCACATTCAGCTCTAACCCCTTTTTATCCAGGTATCTTCTCAACCTCTTAATCATCTCCCTTAAGGCCTCCTCGCTGCTTGCCAGCAACACTATGTCATCTGCATACGCTAGTGACCAAATTCTAACCCCTCCTATCCTGACTCCTCCTACCACCCCGGCCTCCAGCTTACTTTCCATATCCGCAATTAAAATCGCAAAAAGCGTTGGGCTAAGTGGACACCCTTGCCTTAACCCCCTATCCATCCAGAATCCCTCCGAAATCCCCTCCCCTCCTCTTACCTTGTCTTTTGTCTCTTCATATATCTCCCTTACCCTTTCAATTAGGCCCCTCTCTACTCCCCTATCCTCCATCGCCTCCCACAACCTCCCCCTATCCACCGATGGAAACGCGCCTTTGAGATCCACGAAAAACGCGTACACTCTCGCCCCTTTCTTCGCTAATTCTCTATCTACCACGTGCTGCAGCACGTAAATATTGTCGATAGTACTCCTACCCGCCCTAAATCCCGCCTGCGTCTCCGGCAATATTCCTTTCCCCTCAACATCCTTCCGCAGTCTCTCTGCCACCACCATCGCATATACTTTATACGCCGTATTCATTAGCGTAATCCCTCTATAATTTTCCTGCATATCTCTATCCCCTTTCTTATACAGTGGCACTATTAAGCCTTCTCTCCACCCTCCTGGGAATCCCTCACCCCTCCAAACTTTCTTCACTACCTCCTTCAGCCTCTCCCTAACCTCTTGTGTACTAAACAGCCATGCTTCGTTCTCTACCCCATCCAGCCCTGCTGCTTTTGACCTTTTCAACTTCCTTATCTGCTTCTCTATCTCCTCGTCATTCAACTCCTCAATCTCTGCCTCCCCCGTTCTTCTACTTCCCCCATCCGTCTTCCTTGAATCTGAGCCCTGGAACGATTCTTTAAAAAATTAAAAAAAAAAAAAAAATTCCCTCCACTCCTCACTCCCTATCTTCTCGCTGACCCCCACCCTGCGCTTCCTAAACCTATTTATTATCTTCCAGACGTCCCCCTCCGTCTTAACATTTGCTAACTCCTCTTCCAGCTCTTTCTCCTTTTCCTGTTCTTTCTTCTTACACATCAATCTAAACCCCTTCCTCGTTTCTACGTACTCCTCCCTTCTCGCATTACCCTCTTTCCACTTCTTGTACTTCCTCTTCACCTTCCTTTTCATCTTTTTACATTCCCTATCCCACCATGGCTTCACCATTCCTTTCTTCTTCTTTCTGAATACCTTCTTTTGCACACACCCTTTCACGTTCTCTTTCAGATCCTCCCATATCTCTTCCACAGACTCCCCTCCAAAGCGTACCTTTCCTAGCCGCTTCTGATACTTCTCTATCGCCTCCCTCGTCCAGGTCACCCTCTCCCCTATCGAGACTTCTTCCCCGCCTTGTCTTCCTCCACCCTCACCTCTTATCCACAGACTTAATGGCTGATGGTCTGATTCCACCCTCCCCTCTACTGCGAATTTTTCCGTCTCCTCCCATCCTTGCATATTCATTACCACGTAGTCTATCACCGATACCCCCACCTTACTTACATACGTGTATTCTCCCTCTTCGTCCCCATTAGCCATACCATTCGCCACTGCCCACCCTCTATGCTCCATCCAGTCCCTTAGAATCTCTCCCTCCTTATTTATTATGCTATCCTTCGAATTCCTTTTGAAGCTCTCCCCTTCCCTGTAAAGGCCCCCTTCCCTTCCCATCCTCGCATTAAAATCCCCACCCAGTATCACCATACCCTCCTCTCTTTCGCCTAGCAATTCTTCCACCCTTTCTTTAATTCTTTCCATCCCATCCTTATTGTACACTGTCACAAACTTACACGGTATCCCTCCTATTTTTACTTCCCTCATTTGCACTCCCTCCCTCTCTTTCTCTCCATGAACTTCTTCCTCTAATCCATCTCTAACCCCCGTTATAATTCCCCCACTAGCCCTTCCTTTTTTCTTCACTCTGACCGCCTCCTGGAGTCTCCACTTGTACCCCCTTGGCAGTTTTGGCTCTATTCTGTCCCATTCCTTTCTTTCTACCCACGTCTCAACCAGTCCCATAACATCAAATTCTTGTACATACCTCCAGAACTCCTCATCCTTCTTCCTTATCCCTGCTACGTTCCAATACAACACCTTCAATCCTCCTCTATCCTGCATTACCCCCACCCCCCTAATGCCTACGAAACAAATTCCCCTGCACCTCCTTCAACACCTCTTTCTCCTCATCCCACACCCACATTTTCTCGTCTATTTTTATTTTTCTATATCCTACCTTCGCCGATCTCCCTTCACTCTTCTCCCTTCTAGCCCTGTCGTTCAGCATTCTCTGCAAATCCCTTTCCTTTCTCGTTAAATCATGATCGATGAAAACTCTCCTATCCTGTATCCTATTTTTATTTCTCATTACCCCCAACTTTTCTTCCCAGCTCTCCATCTCCACAACCGCCACTTCCTTGTCCTTTCTCCCCTCCAACTTAACTTTCCCTACCCTGCCTTTGACCCACCCTATGCTCTGTAGCAGCGCTTCCACACCCTCTCTTTCTTCCCCGTTCTTTAGCTTCAACCCTTTTACTACAATATTATTCCTCCTGTCTGCCTTCTCTTTTCTCTCCATTCTCAACTCCATTGCCCTTAACCTTTCCCTATCCGCCCTCTCCTCCTTCTCACTCCTACGCTCTCCCACTTTCTCTTCTATCAGATTTTCTACCCTCTCCCAAATACCTTTAATCTCGCTCCCCCCACCTCCGCCTTCCATTTCCGTCCTGCCCTCCATCTTCTCAAGCCTTTTTTCCGTCCTTTCCTTCCACACCCTATTTTCCTCTTCCATCTGCTTTATTTTAATTTCTTTTTTCTTTCCTTTCCCTCTCTAACGACCCTACTCTCTCCCTCATCTCTTTCATCTCCTTTTCCCATTTCTCATCTCTAATTCTCAATTCCTCCCTCAGCCCCCTGATCTCGCTTATCAGTATACCGAGAGCCTCCTTCTCCACATTTTCCCCCATTTTTTGGGGGGGTGTCCTACTGGTTCTACCGCTTTTTTTAAACGGACTCTCTACCACGCTTTTGTCCGGACTCTCTTGGCTGTCTCTTTTCCTTTTCAAGAGATCCTCCCCGTCACTTACGCTCGATGTTCTCTCCCTCACCTTCTCTCTTCCTTCGTTCCCACTGTCCCGCTTTCTCCCACTCCCTGACGCGCTACTAGACACTGAGCCACGCTCTGTTGGCTGTCGTGGCACGTGGAAAATTTTCTCCCCGTCACCGTCACTACCAGTACTCTCACTACCAACCTCCCGCTTTGCCGCTGGTAACTGGGACCTCTCCATGCAGTACCCTCTGCTACCGCCAGATGTCTCTGCAGAATGCTGTCTATTGCCGCCAAATTTTTCTTTATTCCCCTTTTTTTTTTTTTTTTTTTTTCTATTCCTCACAGCCCTTGCAGACACCCCTTTCCCTCACTTAACATCCCCCCAAATTTTCGAGCACCACCCTTGACCCTTGCAGGCCCAAGACTTCTGACCACAAATTCCCCCGATTCCTTGCTAACTTAACCTCACTTTCCCAATTTGCTATATCCCGCCTCACACCCACTCTCAA
Organism: Andricus quercusramuli; assembly: GCA_932178445.1. Lineage (NCBI taxonomy): Eukaryota > Metazoa > Arthropoda > Insecta > Hymenoptera > Cynipidae > Andricus > Andricus quercusramuli. The sequence goes on along the minus strand of CAKNXH010000150.1, from coordinate 326,193 downwards.
TATTACTTTTTATCTCCCCAATTCACCCCACACAACCCTACTCACCTCCTCCGCTTCCACCCTTACACTCCACTCACACCTACCACACAAATTCCGTAAATTCTCTCACCACCTGACACTAACCACGTTCTCACTTCCGCCACCAACATGCAAGTCACTTATATGAATTATAAGACTTGAATGTTGGTGGCGGAAGTGAGAACGTGGTTAGTGTCAGGTAGTGAGAGGATTTACGGAATTTGTGTGGTAGGTGTGAGTGGAGTGTGAGGGTGGAAGCGGAGGAGGTGAGTAGGGTTGTGTGGGGTGAATTGGGGAGATAAAAAGTAATATTGAGCGTAGGTGTGAGGTGGGATTTAAGCAAATAGAGAAAGTGAGGTTAGTTTAGCAAGGAATCGGGGGAATTTGTGATCAGGAGTCTTGGGCCTTCGAGGGTCAAGGGTGGAGCTCGAAAATTTGGGGGGATGTTAATTCTGCAGAGACATCTGGCGGTTGCGGAGGGTACTGCATGGAGAGGTCCCAGTTACCAGCGGCAGAGCGGGAGGTGGGCAGTGAGAGTACTGGTAGTGACGTTGACGGGGACTAAATTTTCCACGTGCCACGACGGCCAACAGTACGTGGCTCGGTGTTTAGTGGCGCGTCAGGGAGTGGGAGAAAGCGGGATGGTGGGAACAAAGGAAGAGAGAAGGTGAGGGAGAGAACGTCGAGTGCAAGTGACGGGGAGGATCTCTTGAAGAGGAAGAGAGACAGCCAAGAGAGTCCGGACAAAAGCGTGGTAGAGAGTCCGTTTAAAAAAAGCGGGAGAACCAGTAGGACACCCCCCCAAAAAATGGGGGAAAATGTGGAGAAGGAGGCTCTCGGTATACTGATAAGCGAGATCAGGGGGCTGAGGGAGGAATTGAGAATTAGAGATGAGAAATGGGAAAAGGAGATGAAAGAGATGAGGGAGAGAGTAGAGGGGCTAGAGAGGGAAAGGAAAGAAAAATATGTTAAAATAAAGCAGATGGGAAAGGAAATTAGGGTGTGGAAGGAAAGGACGGAAAAAAGGCTTGAGAAGATGGAGGGCAGGACGGAAATGGAACGAGGAGACGGAGGTGGGGGGAGCGAGATTGAAGGTATTCGGGAGACGGTAGAAAATATGATAGAAGAGAAAGTAGGAGAGCGTAGGAGTGAGGAGGAGGAGAGGACGGATAGGGGAAGATTAAGGGCAATGGAGTTGATAATGGAGAGAAAAGAAAAGGCAGACATAACGAATAATATTTTGGTAAAAGGGTTGAAGCTAAAAAGCGGGGAAGAAAGAGAGGGTGTGGGAGCGCTGCTACAGAGTATAGGGTGGGTTAAAGGCAAGGTAGGGAAAGTTAAGTTGAAGAGGAGAAAGGACAAGGAAGTGGCGGTTGTGGAGATGGAGAGCTCGGAAGAAAAGTTGGGGGTAATGAGAAATAAGAATAGGATAAAGGATAAGGGAGTTTTTATCGATCACGATTTAACGAGAAAGGAAAGGGATGTGCAGAGCATGCTGAACGACAGGGCTAGAAGGGAGAGGAGTGAAGGGACATCGGCGAAGGGAGGATATCGGAAAATAAAAATAGATGAGAAAATGTGGCTGTGGGATGAGGAGAAAGAGGTGTTGAAGGAAGTGCAGGGGAATTTGTTTCGTAGACAGTAGGGGGGTGGGGGTAATGCAGGATAGAGGAGTATTGAAGGTGTTGTACTGGAACGTAGCAGGGATAAGGAAGAAGGATAAGGAGTTCCGGAGGTATATACAAGAATTTGATGTTGTGCGACTGGTAGAGACGTGGGTAGAAAAAAAGGAATGGGACAGAATAGAGCCACAGCTGCCGAGGGGGTATAAGTGGAGACTCCAGGAGGCGGTCAGAGCGAAGAAGAAAGAAACGGCTAGTGGAGGAATTATAACGGGGGTTAGAGATGGATTAGAGGAAGAAGTTCATGGAGAGGAAGAGAGGGAGAGAGAGAGAAAATGAGGGAAGTAAAAATAGGAGGGAAAGCGTGTAGGTTTGTCACAGTGTAGGATAAGGATGGGATGAAAAGAATTAAAGAGAGGATGGAAGAATTGCTAGGCGAAAGAGAGGAGGGTGTGGTGGTACTGGGTGGGGATTTTAATGAGAGGATGGAAAGGGAAGGGGGCCTTTACAGGGAAGGGCAGAGCTTCGAAAGGAATTCGAAGGATAAGATAATAAATAAGGAGGGGGAGATTCTAAGGGACTGGATGGAGGATAGAGGGTGGGCAGTGGCGAATGGTATGGCAAAAAGGGACGAAGAGGGAGAATATACATATGTAAGTAAGGTGGGGGTATCGGTGATAGACTATGTGGTAATGAATATGCAAGGATGTGAGAAGACGGAAAAATTCGCAGTAGAGGGGAGGGTGGAATCAGACCATCAGCCATTAAGTCTGTGGATAAGAGGTGAGGATGGCGGAAGACAAGACGGGGAGAATTCTCGATAGGGCAAAGGGTGACCTGGACGAGGAAGGCGATAGAGAAGTATCAGGAGCAGCTAGGAAATGTAAGCTTTGGAGGGGAGCCGGTGGAAAAGATATGGGAAGATCTGAAATAGAAGATGAAAGGGTGTGTGCAAAAGAAGGTATTTAGAAAGAAGGAGAAAGGAATGGTGAAGCCGTGGTGGGATAGGGAATGTAAAAAGATGGAAAGGAAGCTGAAGAGGAAGTATAAGAAGTGAAAAGAGGGTAATGCGAGAAGGGAGGAGTACGTAGAAACGAGGAAGGGGTTCAGATTGATGTGTAAAAAGAAAGAACAGGAAAAGGAGAAAGATCTGGAAGAGGAGTTAGCAAATGTAAAGACAGAGGGGACGTCTGGAAGATAATGTATAGGTTTAGGAAGCGTAGGGTGGGAGTCAGTGAGAAGATAGGCAGTGAGGAGTGGAGGGAATTTTTCAAAGAATCTTTCCAGGGCTCAGATTCAAGGAAGACGGAGGGGGGAAGTAGAAGAACGGAGGATGGACAGATGGAGGAGTTGAATGACGAGGAGATAGAGAAGCAAATAAGGAAGTTGAAAAGATCAAAAGCAGCAGGTATGGATGGGGTAGAGAACGAAGCATGGCTGTTTAGTACACAAGAGGTTAGGGATAGGCTGAAGAAGGTAGTGCAGAAAGTATGGAGGGGCGAGGGATTCCCAGGAGGGTGGAGGGAAGGGTTAATAGTGCCACTGTACAAGAAAGAGGATAGAGATAGGCAGGAGAATTATAGAGGGATTACGCTAATGAATACGGCGTATAAAGTATACGCGATGGTGGTGGCAGAGAGACTGCGGAAGGATGTCGAGGGGAAAGGAATATTGCCGGAGACGCAGGCGGCATTTAGGGCAGGTAGGAGTATTATTGACAATATTTACGTGCTGCAACACGTAGTGGATAGAGAATCAGCGAAGAAGGGGACGAGAGTGTACGCGTTTTTTATGGATCTCGAAGGCGCGTTTCCGTCGGTGGATAGGGGGAGGTTGTGGGAGGCGATTGAGGATAGGGTGGTAGAGAGAGGCCTAATTGAAAGGATAAGGGAGATATATGAAAGTAAGCTGGAGGCCGGTGTGGTAGGAGGAGTCAGGATAGGAGGGGTTAAAATTTGGTCACTAGCTTATGCAGATGATATAGTGTTGCTGGCAAGCAGCGAGGAGGCCTTAAAGGAGATGATGAAGGAGTTGAGAAGATACCTGGATAAAAAGGGGTTAGAGCTGAATGCGGAAAAGTCCAAGGTTATGGTGTTCAGAAAAGGAGGGGGAAGATATAAGGGAAGGGAGTGGAAATAGGCTGGTTAGGGAGTGTTGGTGGGAGAAGGAGAACAGGGGAGGGGGTGGGAAGATGGAGGCTGAGAGGGAAAGGTACTTTAGAATAAATGGACTGCAGACGGATGAAGTGAGAAGGATGCACGAGGAAGGAAGGAAGGTTTATGACCTGGTTAAGCAAAACGGCATGGAGAGAGATAAGACAGAAGGGGAAGAGAGAATAAGAGAGCCAAGATATAACGGGAACTATGTGTGGATTATTTCAAGGGCAAGAGCGCAATATTTATGTGAGGAAGGAGAGAAAGGAAGTCAGGAGCTTATAGCGAGGATGAGGTGTGGGTGTATAGAGGGTTTCAATAGGTTCTGGCTCTCTCTGGAGAAGAGGATGTGTGAACTGTGGGGAAAGGGGGATGCAAGAGTGGAGCACTGGTTGGAGGAGTGCGTGGAGGTGAAAAGAAGTGAAATAAGCATGGAGGTATTGTTGCATGAAATGGGGGAAAAAAGGGCAGTAGCATGGGTGAAGGGGGTGTTGGGTAAGATGGAGATGAAGAGAAGGAAGGAGGAAGAGGAATGGAGACGGAAAGATTGTAAATAGTAGAGAAAGTAGATATAAGTAACATGTAAATATTGTAAATAGTAGATAAGTAGTAGGTATTAGAGCGAAAACAGAGGTTGGCAAGCGAGGCAATGCGAAAAGGTAGGCACATGCGAGCGAGGCGAAGCGAGGAAGACAAGGCGATAAGTGCGTTAGTTTTTGAAGGTTAGTTTTAAGAAAATTCTGTAAAAATGGATGTGTAAGCAAGTCAATTTTTTAAGGCCATCATGCTGAAAGATAAACGTTTATCTATCTATATGAATTTTAAATTATAAGTTGCTCTCCAATATTATTCCCAAGTCATGGACCGAAGTCACCTTCTTTAAATACGTTCCTACAATGCGGTTGTCAAAGGTGACAATATTAGAGCTTCTCGAAAAAGATATAACACTGCATTCGGAAGCATTAAGCTGAAGTTTATTTTTGATGCAACATAAATTTGATCTGTCTATATCATCCTGCAGCAGTTTACAGTTTCTTTCAACATTGATAATTCTGAAATTTTTTATGGCATCTGCAAAAATTAGAATAAAGGCGAGAATAGAGGACTGTATTGAATCAGAAACATTGTTCACGTATATGATGAAGAGAGGAGGACCTAGAGCCGAACCCTGTGGGACTCCCGAGGTTGGATGAAAATCATCTGATGTGTGGCCTTCATATTGCACATGATTATCTCTATTTTGGAGATAAGAACGCAGAAGCCTGCAAAGAATCGGAGCCAGGCATCAACCGTCTAGTTTCTGTATTAGTAGAGTAAGGTCCACTTTATCAAATGCCTTTGAGAAATCCGTGTAGATGACATCTACCTGATGCCCACAAGTAAGAGCGTAAGTAATTTGCGGCAGTACAGACTCCTCGAAGATCTTCGCGAAGTTAGAGATAACTGCAACTGGTCAATAGTTCAAAATGTCAGCTTTATCACCACTTTTTGAAACAGGAACAACCTTGGCCGTTTTCCATAACTGCGGAAAATCCCTGTTTCTATAGATAAATCAAAAATGTAAAATAAAGGTTTTGCCAATACTGCACGACAATCTTTGAATATGAAGCCAGGCACAAGATCAGTTCCCGCTGTTCTCTTTGAAGGTCGAGCTTCCATTGCTTCGGTAACCTGATCAATTGTTAATCTGTAGTTATCCCTACCTAAATACTGGTTTTCAAACTTTGGTTCGGATTGGATCTGATTATTCAGTGGTGTATATACATTATTAAGTTGAGTAGCAAATGCCTTTACAATATCAAAAAAATTCGTTATTGCAATCCCATTATAATACATAATTTTAGTAAGTCTAGTAATTCCTTTTGCTTCCTTAATATGATTCCAGAATGACGACGGATTAAATATGAGCTCCGCCTCTTTTCTTCGTTAATAATCAATCAGCGCCTGCCTGATTCGTTGATTAATGCTCATTTCGAGTAAGCAATAATAGAACTTAAAGGGATAATCTTGATTTCTTCCCCAATATTTATGTTTCAATCTGATATCACGAATTAGATCTCCTGAAAACCAGGGAGGGTAGGCTCTACTACTAGTTTTGCTTGAGAATTGTATACTGATTTGAATTGTATACTGTCTTTCCTTTTGCAAAAGATACTTAGAATATGAGAGCCCACCAAAATGTCAGTTGATGTATTCTGTTACAATCAGCAACTTCTCAACTCACGATAGTGTTATATTCGAAATTAGAAGCTCATATAACCTTTATGAAAAGAATGAATTTCTTCTTCAAACTTTCTGAATAGTCACTGATTAATCAAGAATGGTCATCAAAAATTCGTCAATAGATCAATGCATATGGCTGCACACTTTGAGGAAAATGTAATCCTCTGCTTTTTGTTCCAGAGTGGAGTTCGGAGTTTGAGTGTCTACCTAATGGTGACCCTATCCCTGATGTACCTCGCTCTGGACCTTCTCATACTCCTGATACACACTATTCTCCTGTCAGGTCTCCTCCAGCCGAGCCACCTCTCCCTGTCAGGTCGAGGTCTCCTCCTGCCAACAGTGCTTCTTCCCTCCCTTCTACTTTACTTGGACATCAACTTCGATCTATTCGGCTCATTCCCCGCAGCAATCCACATCAGCTGTTCGAAGTTCATTGCTACACTTTTCCCTCAGATAAACAAATTCAATTGAGAGTAGGACGTAATGCCTCTGCGCCCATGCCAACCGAAGAGCAAAATGTTTTAACAACATCCACTGGTGACGTCTTTGCAATATTGGAGTATAATAATGCTGTCCTTCGAGGAATATATACAAGAACTCTGACTCTAGTACGAGCGAAAATAAACATGTACACTGGCGCGGTTGATGAATTAAACAGAAATGAAATCAATGAAACTCCCTTAGGCAAGAGTAGACCAATCGTGAGGAATTTTAGAATAGTGACTGTACAGGAAAATTATCCACCCCATTTATTCAATTCAACAAAAATGTGAAACTGAAATATAATATTATTCGTGACCCAAAGTAGGATTGAAATATTAGTAGGAAGTAAATTAATGATATTTGTTTGCAACAATAAAAAAACATTTTTGGATGCACAAAAATTTGTTATAATCATTTAGATATTGATACAGAGAAATACATCTTCTTTATCAGATGCCGTCAAAATTTTGGGCTCAGTTACCTTAATTATTGAACTTTTTTCATTATTATTGAAATTTAGGACCAGACCCACCTATACCTGAATTTCGGACATGGCCTGTAATTGGCCTTGAAGCTATTTCTAGGGCCTTCTCGAATGATTTTCAATTAGAAAACATAAGATTACGCAATAAACGCACGTTAGTTCCCGCGCACTGCGCCTTTGTCGTTTCACTGCTGGTGTTACACGCATGGTTGAACAAGCCTCTCTCGACCCCGCGAACATCTGTCTCGCCTAGAAACTGCAGAAAGATCTGTTCTAGGAATGAGTCAATCCGAGGTAACTAATTCCAGGTCCCAGTGTAGTCACAAAATCATCTGATTCTCTCAGTGTAAGATGATATTGACGAAAGACATATTACAAGTGATAAAATATGTTCATTTCACTAAAAATAAAAGGTTTTCAAATTATAAATTCAGTAAAAAAGAACAAGAACAAATTTGACTTTTTTGGTCAAAAAGGCTTATTTATCTCTTGGATTATATGGTTTAGGTGAGTGACAGCGTGAATATGTTACAACTTGATTTTTAGACACTAAAATAAGCTTTTATATGAGCCTTTATCGAACCCCTACAACCAATAGTTTATGAAATATCAATTTGTTAATTAAGAGTTTTTCTCAATTATTATTTTTCAACTGGCATTTCAACTATCACATTTTCAATCAAAAACCAAAACTTTGTATTTTTTGGTAAAAAGTCTTTTTTTGTTGAAAATTCAACTACTGGGCTGAAATTTGCACCACCTTGCTAAAAATTAATCTCTTGGTTGAGCATGTATAATTTTAGTTGAGAGTTCATCTCCTTGGTTCAAAATTAATGTATTTGATAAAAATTTCATTTTTTGTGGTAAACACCTAACTTAGTTAATTTAAATATGAATTAGCAAATTTTTGTTAAAAATGAATGTTTTCTATTCAAAAATTCAACTACACTCAACTCTCGAGACAAGCACCCTCGGTTTACGCTATTCTTAGAACTTGAGGCTTCGAAATCTGGTGATGCGGGGACTGCGGGACTGGAAGAGAGAGCATCGATGCTTAATCAAGCGTGCCGAACAGCATGAGAACCTCACTCTCAGCGCATTATTTGCATCGGGTTGCGTCATGCGTCCAAATCCAACAAAAATTATTCATGTGGCCCTGCCTGTTTACGATCGAATTGCCTGAGATATACTGAAGGCCACTGCAAGCCATGAGCGAAACCATGCTTATTTCGGGAGTTAAGTGTATTTGTTTTAAAATTTATATTTTTTAGTCGAAAATTCAACTGCTTGGTTGAAATTGCATGTGAATTGTTTGTTGAAAATTTGCATTTCCAGTAGAAAATTAATTTTCTGGGCTGCGAATTCATGTCTTGGAATAAAAATTCAATTATATAATAAAAATTTTCACAATTTTTGGAAAAAATAAACTTTACGCTAAAAAATTCATCTACTTTGGTAGAAAATTCAAGCATTTGGTGGGCAACTAACCGTTTCGCTGAAAATTTATGTGTTTTTTTGAAAATTCGTCTCTCTTTAGAAAATCATTCTTCTTAGTTGAAATTCCAACTACTTTGGTTGAAGATTCGTATTTTTCGGTAGGAAATTTATGCTCTTGGGAGAAAATTGATATTTTTGGTTGAAAATTTGGCGATTTCGTTAAAACTTAGTCTACTTTGTTGGAAATTAAATAATTCTGTTGAAAAGTATCCTTTTTGAATGACAATCAAACTTTTTCGTTAAAAATTCGTCTCTGTGGTTAATTTTAACTGTGTTTAATTTCAAATTAAAATCTGGTTCGTTCCAGATATCAAACATTACATTTTTCTTTAGAACTTCACTTACTTTGACTAAAAAAGATCATATTTTACTGAAACTTCTAAAATTTCTTTTAAAAGTCATTCTTTCAATGAAGATCCTTTTTTTTAAATGGAAATTGATCTCTTTGGTCGAAAAATTCAACTAATTTATTGCAAAATCTTTGTTCTATTTTTTATTATATTGGGTGAAAATTGTTTTATTTTAAATTCAATTTTCAAACAAGAGAGTTAATTATTACATTTTTGGTGCAAAATTGTTCGTTTCTAAATTAAAATTTCAATGCTTTGTTTAAAAAGCATGTATTTTGTTGAAAATTCGGTTGAAAATTCGCTTTTTTCGTTAAAAAAAGTATCTTTCAAATTAAAAATGTTACTATTCCTTTTCTAGTTCAAAATTCATGTATTTGATTAAAAATTCATATTTTCTGATGGAGAATTATCCTTTTTTTAATTATACATTCCTTCAATCATTAATTCAACTGTTTCACTCTCAATCGTGAATTTTTTTCCAGCTAAAAATTCAACTATTTGGTTCACGTATTAGTTCATATTTTTTTTGTAAATTAGTCTTTTTGGTATAAAATTATTGTTTTTGCCTAAAAACGTATCTTCTTGGTGGAGATCAATTTTTCTTTTTTGAAAATTTAACTGAATGGTTGAATGTTAGACTCAATTGTTGAAAATTTATTTTTTCATTAAAGATGCATCCTTTTATTTGAAAAAGAATCCCTTCAGCAAAAAATTAATTTTTTAATAGAAAATGCATCATTTTTTTATTATTTGAAAATTCATGTATTTGGTTGGAGATTTGTATTTTTTGGTGAAAAATTAATCTTCTTTGTTAATAATTCATATTTTTGGTTGACACTTCAACAGCTTTGTTAAGAATCAATCTTCCTTGTTGGAAATTAAAAAATGTTGATACCAAAAAAATACGAAACAAAATATAACAAAAGAAATATCAACTGTCACATTTTCCTTCAGAAATTCATTTCTTGAAGTTAAAAAAATTCTATCTTGTAGAAAATTAACTAACTTATTTAAAGGTCGTTGTTTTTTCAGTTGAACCCATCATTTCAGTTGAAAATTCATCTCTTTGTAGACCACTTTTTTTGTAGAATTTAATTTTTTTACTGAGAATTCCTCTATTTCATCCTTATATCTGATTGGCTGAGAAAATCGAATCTATTCAAAAAAAATTAATGTCGATTTTGGACAGTTGAGTAAACATGTGGGAGAGAATATTCAGAGGTGACAGGTAGGAGAGAATATTCAGAGTTTATCATACTGATTTGACCTGCGAATCCTAAAAAACGTAGTCTTTTCTTACAAGTGTTCTTTGAAAAAAGCTTATCATTTGAGAACTCTGGATAGGCATCCAAGTTTTTTCCTTTCTCGGTCTAGAATTGCTAGCCATTCATTAATTAGGAGCCTAAAGTGCGATGAGTGGAGGGTACTGTATTCAGATTAAAGATAATCCATTCTGTCCGAAATTCAACAATTTTGTTGAGAAGCAATCCTTTTCGGTTAAAAATTCGCGTTAGTTTTGTTAATCCATAATGATATTTGATCAACAATAATCCTGTGCAATCCAGAGTAGCCTCATATATTCGAGAGTAATTCTTCATATAGAGGTAATGCAGGGTAATCCAATATAATCCGCAGTAATGCACCTCAGCTGAACCACATTTTTAAGAATTGTCTGGCTTCGACATGTTGATCGTTTTGCATTCATCAAGATAGTTCAAACTGACACAGATAAAAAAATAGATACATCTCTGAAATCTGCTTGAATAATTGCTACCATCCATATTCTTCCCGTACCTCCTATTCAAAGTTCTTGGACTATACTCTACTTTTATTTGAATATAAAGGAGTTGGTCGGATGTCGGTAGCTGGACTTTCGTCACCATTAATGTCCCTTGAGCGCGTGCAAAATGGGGGACGGACAGGGACAGGTTATTTCGGCAGAGAAGAGTAGGAAGGAAGGAAGAAAGGGTTTGGCTCGCGGGCTCGTTTCGGTCGATAGTCTTTTGTTCTGTCAAACTTTGGAACGCGGACCTCGCCCGGTTTCTGCGTTTCCACCGCGGTCGCTCATGGAGACGGGGACTCGGGTGATGGAGACGGAGGCTGCAGTTTTTATTGGGGCGGCTGCTGCAGGCCGATTGCCGCCGCCGCGATGCCACGCTGGCAATCCTTTGCCCTTCCTTCCTGCCCATCCAGTATCCTTCCACTGATGCGATATAACGTACGACTCGTCCATGTCGGTGCGGTGGTGTCCACTTGTCCAGTGTCCACAAGAAGGGTAGCGACTAGCGAGTGGATACCAGCTGCTCTGGCTCTCTCGTACCTTGAAACTTGAAAGCCTTCCTTCCTTCCTACCTACCTATACCTATCGCCATCGCCATTGCGAGGAGAGACTCTACCTTTATAGTGGACATCACTGCCATCATGCCTACGGGAATCCAATCCAGCTATCCTTTTTTCCAAGTTTCAAGTTCCAACTGGAGAAGTGAGCTAATATCTATCATCAATTGAAGGACATTGGATTTACGCCCTTGGTTTGCTAAGGGTTTTCAGTAGCGATGCTTATCAAGTCCTTTGAGTGCTGCTGGAGGCAAGGGGGAAACAAGTCGTAAAAATATGGTTCAGCGGGAGTGGATAACTCTGGATTATAGCGCATTACCCTGGATTACATCTATATACACAACTACTGTGGATTACCAAGGATTACTTCGATTGCACAGAATTATTCTGTGTGTGGCACATCAGCTGAAACTTATGATTATTCATACTGTACAAATGGGAATGCACCTACCTTTCATGGTTTACCAAAACTTCAAAAACAAAAATGTGCTTTGAGACCTATCAATTCTATTCCTGGTTCACCTTGTTTTATCTATCAAAAACACTTGCAACATCTTCACAATACATTTTAGGTGAAACAACACATCACATTCTTGATAGCTGAGATTGCAAGAAAACAATTAGTGAAATTTTTATTTCTGAAAATTTCACTATTGTATCGCTTGATATTGTTTCATACACTAATGTGCCATGGAAACTAATTCTAAAATCTATTGATAAAAGATGGAAAGAATTGAAAAAACACACATCTTTAACAAGAGAGTGCTTCAAGAAAGCTATCGAATTATGTTCAAATTTGTCATACTGTCCATTTAATCAACAATGGAAAAGTTCGATGATACTTTAATCTGTATTCAAATAAATAAAACTCACAGCATTCTAAGAAAATTCAATTCTGTTGATGAAAAACTACAAAATGTAGTAGATATATCTGTTAAAATATCTGGTAGAAGATTTCATCACAAAACCTGAGAAATTATGGAAAAACACTATTGAGAAATGGTTTCCCATTCATTGAAGATTTCGATGAAATCCTCTTCAGAATTTAAAAAGATAATAATATAAGAGTTATTTCCACAACGAAAAACAATTTTGATAAAATGCTTTTTCCAACCTTCAAAGATATCACTGAGAAAGGAAACATTGTCAATTTATTGTACGAATTTACATGTAATTTAGATGGAAGACTGGTTTTTGAAATGATTTATCATAAAAATGAGAAAAATTCATGAGAAAATATAACCTCAACAATCTTTGATTTACTCAAGTAAACATTTAAACCATCATAGAAACTAAATTTATGCACGAGAATAACTTTTAATTTATTTAGATAATGTTAGAATATTTATCATGTTTTAGATTGATAAAAATCTTCTCAGTGCTTTTATAAAATATCTATACATCTTAGAAAAGGAATAAAAATCAGTCCGAAACGCGTTGATGATTATTGAAATATAACATCCATATACTGGTGATGGCCTGTAAAATTTTTACATTAATATTGACCAGTCTAAATGAAATAAAAAAACTTTCATATAATTGAAATACATCAAATTTAAACTAAATAGTTAAAGTTTTAACTAAGAAGATTAACTTTGTACCAGAAAGGACCAATTTCCAAAAAAAGTACATAATAAATTCTTCAGCAACGAAAATCTATCATTAACGAAATAGTTCAATTTTCAGTTTAAAAATTAAATTTGAATTAAAAATAAAAAAGCAATTTTTCTACGAAACAGTTGAGTTTTCAAAAAAAAGTATACTGTATAACAAAATTATTCAATTTTCAACAATATAGATTATTTTTTACTCAAAAGGTTGAATTTTCAACGGAATGATTGAATTTTGAACCGAGTAAATTGATTTTTGACCAAAAAAGGCCAATTTTCAACAAAATACATGATAAATTTTTCACTAAAAATGGAATAATTAAATTTTCAGTTGATAAACTAAGCTTTAACCTAAAAATAATGATTATTCAACTAAGCAGTTTGGTCTTTCACAAAAAGGATTCTTTTTAAGAAAATTGTTTAATTTTCGACAAAGTAGATTATGTTTTAATCAAATAGTTCAATTTTCAACCAAGAATATATTTTTTTCAAAAAATAAAACCGAATTAAAAAAAAACAGTTGAATTTGTAACTAAATCATTCTGAAATAAAATCAAATTAAAAGCAAAGGATTTCATGAAATTTCAAAAGATTGCATGCAATTACAAGGGATTTTAAAGCATTGCATAGGATTGCAAAGGATGGCGAAATATTGCATGGGATCATTAGGGATTGTGAAGAATTGCAAGATCTTGCAAAGGGTTGCAAAATATTTCAAATAATTGCAAGGGAATGCAAATAATTGCGACAGATTGCAAATCATTGTAATGAGTTACATTGAATGCAAAATTGCATAGGATTGGAAAGGATTACAAAGTATCAAATGGGATCATAAGGGATTTTGAAGAATTGCAAGAGGTTGCAAAGGGTCGCAATATAGTGCAAGAGATTGCATGGAATTGTAAGGAATTGCAAATGATTGCGAGAGGTTGCATGGAATTATGAGGGATTGTAAAGGATTGTAAGAGATTGCATGATATGACTAAGGATTGTGAAGCATGGGATTGCAATGGATTACAAAATATTGCATAGGATCATGAGAGATTTTAAAGAATTGCAAAAGATTGTAAAGGGTTGCAATATATGGCAAAAGATTCCATGGAACTATAAAGGATTATGGAGCATTGAAAAAGATTGCAAATAATTATAAGAGATTGCATGGCATTATAAGGAATGGTAAAGGATTGCAAAAACTTGCATGATATTACTAAGGATTGTGAAGCTTTGCATGGGATTGTAATGGTTTACAAAGTATTGCATCGGATCGTGAAAGATTGTGAAAAATTGCAATAGACTACAAATAATCGCAAGAGATTGCATGGAATTATGAGGGATTGTAAAGGATTGCAAGAGAATGCGTGAGATTACTAAGGATTGTCAAACATTGAATTGGATTGCAAAGGATAACAAATATTGCATGGGATCATGAGGCATTTTCAAGCATTGCAAAAGATAGCAAGGAATTTTAAGGAATTGTAAAATATTGGAAGCGATTGAATGGAATTGAAAAGGATTGTAAAGGATTGTGAAGGATTGCAAGAGATTGCATGATATTACTAAGGATTGTAAAGCTTTGCATGGGATTGCAATGGATTATAAAGTATTGCATGGGATCATAAGGGATTTCATAGAATTGCAAAAGATTGCGAAGGGTTGCATTTTGTTGCAAGAGATTGCATGGAATATAAAGAATTGTAAAGGATTGCAAGAGATTGCGAATAATTTCAAGAGATTACATGGAATTATAAGGGATTGTAAAGGATTGCAACAGATTGCATAAGATTACTAAGGACTGTCAAGGATTGAATGGGATTGCAAAGGATTAAAAATATTGCATGGGATCATAAGGCATTTTAAAGCATTGCAGAAGATTGCATGGCATTGAAAGGAATTGTGAAGGATTGGAAGAGATTGCATAGAATTATAAAGGATAGTGAAGGATTGCAAGGGATTGCATGATATTAATAAGGATTGTAAAGCTTTCCATTGCATTGCATTGTATTACAAAATATTGCATGGGTCATCAGGGATGGTGAAGAATTGCAAAATAATGCAAATAATTTCAAGAGCTTGCATAGAATTATGAGGGATTGTAAAGGAATGGAAGAGATTGCATGTCATGATAAAGGATTGTAAGGGATTGCAAGAGATTGCATGATATTACTAAGGATTGTGAAGCTATGCATGGGATTGCAATGGGTTACAAAGTATTACATCGGATCATGAAAGATTGTAAAAAATTGCAAGAGACTGCAAATAATCGCAAGAGATTGCATGGATTTATAAGGAATGGTGAAGGATTTTAAGAGATTGCATGAGATTACTAAGGACTGTCAGGCATTCAATGGGATTGCAAAGGATTACTAATATTGCATGGAATCAGAAGGCATTTTGAAGAATTGCAAAAGATTGCATGGAATTGTAAGAAATTGTGAAGGATTGGAAGAGATTGCATGAAATTATAAAGGACTGTAAAGGATTGCAAGAGATTGGATGATATTATTAAGGATTGTAAACCTTTGTATGGGATTGCGATGGTCAACAAAGTATTGCATGGGATCAGGAGGGATTTTAAAGAATTGTAGAAGATTGCAAGGGGTCGCAATATATTGCAAGAGATTGCATGGAAATATAAGGAAATGTAAAGAATTGCAAGAGATTGGAATAATTTATGAGGTTTTTTAAAGGATTGCAAGAGATTGCATGATATTACTAAGGATTGTAAAGCTTTGCATGGGATTCCAATGGTTTACAAAGTATTGCATCGGACCGTGAAAGATTATGAAAAATCGCAAGAGATTGCAAATAATCGCAACAGATTGCATGGAATTATGAGGGATTGTAAAAGATTGCAAGAGATTGCACGAGATTACTAAGGATTGTGAAGCATTTAATGGGATTGCAAAGGATAACAAATATTGCATTGGATCATAAGGCATTTTAAAGCATTGCAAAAGATTGCAAGGAATTGTAAGGAATTGTGAAGTATTGGAAGAGATTGAATGGAATTAAAAAGAATTGTAAAGGATTGCAAGAGATTGCATGAGATTACTAAGGATTGACAAGAATTGAATGGGATTGCGAAGGATTCGAATGTTGCATGAGATCAGAAGGCACTTTGAAGAATTGCAAAAGATTGCATGGAATTGTGAGAAATTGTGAAGGAATGGAAGAAATGGCATGGAATTATAAAGGATTGTAAAGGTTTGCAAGAGATTGCACGATATTACCGAGGATTGTGAAGCTTTGCATGGGATTGCAATGGTTGACAAAGTATTGCATCGGATCGTGGAAGATTGTCAAAAATTGCAAGAGATTGCAAATAATCGTAAGAAATTGCAAATAATCGCAAGAGATTGCATGGAATTATAAGGAATTGTGAAGGATTGCAAGAGATTGCATGAGATTACTAAGGATTATCAAACATTGAA